>JAXGGA010000010.1:0-237500 GCA_038373865.1 Uloborus plumipes
ACAGATAATTACTGTCAAATAAAAGCATAATTTCAATACCAGTAAACGTTTATAATTTGTCAAAAATCAAAATAATTTTGAACTTATGAAAAATGAAAAGTAATTTTAAGAAATGCTTTTGAATTGAAATACAAAGATTTAACATGAATGAAAGTCACTCATGTCGTCCACAAATATGTACTTGTCCTTAAAACTAGCAATTGTGACTTGGCTTAAGTTTTTTCATAGTAGGGGAAGACCGCCTATATTGGACCCCCTAAGAACAGAAGGCCTGTGTCGCTCAATGTGAAGCGAAACAAAAATACAAAATAGGGCATCGTAAGCTAAATTTAATCAGGAACCGCCCTAGGAGTTTATATTTTCTGAAAATATGAAAGTTATTTTTTAAAAAAATATTTTATAAAAAGTTGTAAAAGTCCAATTTAAGAATATATGCGCCTATATTGAACCATGCGCTTCCTAAATTGGACCGTGCCATTAAATCATAGAATTATTTATATTTGAGCTATACATCTTTTTTCCAGTATTTGCAATAGAATTTCTTTTGCTTTGGTCTCACTTGGGCAGTGTGGATAAACTCAAAGATGGCATTTCATGCACTTAATCATGTTTTACACTTTATCTTTATGGCAAATATTGCAATAACAATGGTTTTGTACAGTTTCTTGCTTCTTCTTGTGTGACTTTTTCTGTTCTATGCTTCTTTCATATGGCGTTAGAATGATTGCTGAGATAGCCTTCCTTTTGGTTCCATTTTTTTGGGCAAAGGTGATATGTGAGCCGGTTTTACAAAATCATAGTTAGAGTTGACAATCATGTTTTGATCCTCTGATTCTGCTGAACATGTACTAATTGAAGTCGTAGCTAGTTGTTGTACATGGTGTACAACTTACACCGAACATGTAGCGTGTTCACATTGAGTTGTTTTATCTGGACTACTTACCTCTAACTCTGCTCCAGCCAAGTCAATGTCATTAAACACATATCAATTAACAGGCCAAACTCCTGTTCTTTAGAATCACCTCACTGCATTTGCCATGGCTTTGATTGCGGTTTGACCATAAGAGCTATCAAACAGTTCTCCTCTGCGATATTAGGTAATGGATCTCATTGGATGTTCTCGCATCCATGTATCACATGCTCGATTAAAATATCTAGACAGAGACTGAATAAAGATCACATCAACGTGCATGGTGTGCTTAAAGAGAAAGCATTATTATATCGTTCTCGTTAGCCAAGTTTATTGATCAATGTTCTTTATGTAAGTGCTGTGTCTATTCATTAATAGAAAGACAATCTTTTAACATTGCTTGGCCTAACGGTTTTAATGAAATGTTGTATCAGGGTGTGGATTATCGTTTATGATCCAACCTTTTTTTTTCAAAGAGAATATTGCACACCAGGGGATATTTTTATGATAATATCATACATGGAACGTAATCGTTTGAAAATAAACATGGGAAGGGGGGCTAGCAATTCCGTTGCACTTATGCAGCAAATAGCCAGAATGTTTCCACCGCGTTCACCACTCATTACTGCTCCAACCTGGTATTTACCTTTATACGGCAATATATTTTGGGGCTCTTGGACAGTGAAAAGACCAGCTTCATCTACATTGAACATTTTAGTAGCATGTAAATTGTTTCTTTTTAAAATCTTTTCGAACATATCGAAGAATTTCATATTTTTCTCTCGGTAAACCAGCACAAATTTTATTTCAGTTAATAACTATGTTTCTGAAACGGCAGCTTAATGGATGGAGAGAAAAAACAACATACATTTTAAGAAGTTGCAGCTTCTAGAAAATGTGCTTGATGAAAAAGTTTAAATGAATATCGTGAATCGGTGTTAAAGTATCTTTAAAATATTTTTAGCTACCCTATTAAATCATATGAGTCACTTATTTTACGTTACGATTAATAAAAAGTCTTGTTTAAAATCATATTCTTAAATTGGACTACCGGTCCAATATAGGAAATTTTTTTCGGTCCAATAAAGGAAAACACGCCATTTTTTATTCTTCAGCTTATTGCTCTGTCAAAAATAATCACAATCGCGCATGTTAATACATGTATGTAATCCTTATTAAACACAGATCATCATGGTATAACAGCAGTTTACCTCAGTTTACAAGATTTAGTACTATCTTACTAGATACAAGTCCGCGAAATAAGATCATACACGTTTTCAACATAAATCATGATGTAACTCACGCTACGCAGTTCGAAGACTGGTAAAACTTCATACACATTGATTTTATTCCTAAAACTTTATATTTCTACCGTTAAAGTGTAGCATAGATCTCTGTACAAGATTTTAAGCCCGAAGTCCAATTTAAGCAGTGGTCCAATATAGGCGGTCTTCCCCTATCTTCTGGGATAAACTCTGCCTTTTCTTTAGTTTCTTGAAATCTCTGGGTTTCGGGGATTGTCCTGAAAGATTTTAACTCTTATTCATGACTGTCTGTGTACTGCCTTTGCTATATAAAGTCTATATGACTTTCCCCAGCGTATTTTAAGTAAAAAAAAAGTCTCCTGGAGAAAAAATCTTTTGAAATCTGCAACTTTTTGTTATTCTAAGATCTAGTTGCTCACGAGAAGAGATAAACAGTAATAAATCCTTGTCCTTGTCTTGATTAGAAGAATTGGGGTTAGAATCTTGATTTTCAAACAGTTTCCTTCAAATAAGTTTGAATTGGAACAACAGAACAAAGTGTTCCGATTTACCCCGCAATTTTTTTTCCTATGGCATTTTTCAGAATTCTTCATTTTTATGACACAATTTATAAAAAATGTAAATTCTAATGTGGCATTCTGTTGTTCAGATACATGTATAATTGAAACTTACAACTCTTAGGTTTAAAATATAAGAAGGTTTGTTTTTGCATATGAAGTTTTGCAGTCTATGAAAATGTGATGTTTTCTAGCATTCCACGTGCAGCCCTCCTTAGAAACCAGTAGCATTTCCAGATTGACAAAAGTAATTTTTTCCTACTTCCTATGATCTTGCCTTTCTAAAAAAAAAATTAACGGCGAAAAATACCCAATAGTATATTTATGAAGAATTTCTTTGTACGGCCAGGAAGTTTTGTTCCGATTGACCCCGCTGTTCCTATACACCCCATTTTACGGTACTTAACTCTTGACAATTGGTTAGTAAAAAACAATTTCAAAGTGTATTACGTATAAAAATTCTGCAACTCGCGTTATAATCTATAAGATTTCATGTAAACCTAAATAAAATGAATAATACACACTTAAATATTTAACCCATTTATGCCCAGTAGCCTAAAAACGGGACGCTTGTTAGTTAATGTATACAAAAACCTGTAACGAGTATATCATTTTACTAAAGCTGTTTTTCACAAGTTAAATAGTCCTTCTTCTTGAGAAAACCAGTTAGAGCCACTATTTGGACATCAGAATTTATTTATTGACAGCGATTTTCAGACAAATCAGTCAAGCAACGATCCAGCATGGGTAGCCACAGAAAGTAAGTTTTTTTTTTCCGAACTTATTTTTCATAAAATTAAGCTACTTTAAAATGATTTCTTTAAAATTGATCACAGATGCCGTCTGTAATGTTACTTTGCAAAAGTAAAGTCCAGTAAGGTCGTATTTTGCTCACATATCTGCAAAATAGCCCATAAACAGGACGTTAAATAATTAAATAAATATGGCAACGGCGAACTATTTTAAGCCTAAAATGTATGTAAATCATTCCAAGTAAGAGTTTTAAGCAGATAAAAATTGAAAAACAAAATGTTAAATAAAACTTGGGCATAAATGGGTTAATAATGCGTTTTGAAATGAACGAAATAACACAGACTGAGTACCTCATAAAAGTATTAAATGCCTCTATTAATAGTGAGAATGTGAAATAATTTAATAAGAATAACTTGATAAGGCTTTTAATAATGTGAGCGGTAAACACATTTGAAAGGAGAAACTTAATCCTACGTGTAATGCGATTTTCAAATAACATTAAAAGCATTTCATGATTCTATTAAAAATACACTTATGAAATCCGCTAAATATTACGCTGTTATTAGTTACGCTATTAACCATCAAGTAGTGAAGCTGCGTATTTTCGTTCGTAATGATGTCATGAAATGCATTAAATCAAAGAAATGCGCTTCCCTTCAATAATTCCCTATGAAATGTATCAAACGGGAAGAATTAAAAAAGTTGTTATTAATGCAGAGTCGAGAGGTACTATTTTGGAATGCTGGATTTTCTCCAAATGTCGAGATTGAAACAAGGATACATTTATTCATCGTGTCGACTTAGAAAATGACTTCAGTATTAAGAAAAAAAATGTCATTTCTTACAATTCATTTGGAAAATTGCATCAGTGTACAAAACACGATACTTTAGTCAAAATGGCAGGCAACAGTGGTAATCACCAGGGTTTTGAAGTCAGAGGTGGAGTCGGAGTTGAACAAGTTTTTGGGTAAAGGAGTCGCAGTCAGAGTCATTTTTTCTCAGACTCCAAAGCCTTGGTTAAGCACCAGAAAAAAAACCATACAATTCCAGTTGGCTTGATGTAATTTATCTACTTTTAGATTTTATTTTGAGTTATTCTCTAAATATAAACTTTATTGAGCGAGTTTTGGAATTTTTTGCTAGCGTTAAAAACTTCCAGCACTTTTTGAAACTGGATTTTGTCGTCCGTAAATTGCCAAACCAGCCTCTACACTACCATCAACTTTACTAAGGAGGAGTATTATTACGTAATACTTTTAAATGAATCGATCTTTTTCAGCATTGTACTAATATTCTGATAAAACAAACCTATATGTCGTTTTGAAATGCATGAAATTTATCTCCAAGTTAATATTAGGTTTTAAGAACCTCAAATACTTTAACCAGTTATTCATTTCCTTCTAAATACCTTTCTGTTTGTTTTCAAAGTTCAAGCGAAACAATTTTTATTCATATAGAATCTAATGATCAAGAAAAAAAGAAAGGAAAAAGGAGAGAAAGAGCATTTTCCCCCTGAATTCATATGCAGCTAACGCAATAGACATTAGAATACAATCTCCCGAATCTCCCGATTTTTTTTTATTTGCAGTTTTTTTTGAAGATTTTGTACTTTCTAACGGGACCCCAGTCTGATCCTACATATTTATGTATATTTACTGATACTGTCTACCCTTGGCGGCACCCCTCTTCTCGCCCCGCGTCACCCCTAGGGAACAGCAGCAACCCCTTTGGAACTGCTCATGTAGAGAATAACTTCTAAATTTGACCTCACTGGGTTATAATTTCTTCCAAGTTCTCTTACACTCCATCAAATCAAGGATATTTTTTGTCCGTTTACTTTTATCCGTTATTGATAATATTCTTCCTTTTCAAACAATCTATATGAAACATAATCTCAATATGCTTAAACAACGAAACTTTTTATTAAAACCTTAATGAAACAAAAGCAAATAAATAAACAAAAAGTAAAAAACTTGTTAGAAAATGAAAAAAAGAAAAACACACACAATGTTTAAGTCGTCAGTTGAAATCTTAGACAAGCGAAAGAACAGAGTGTGAAAATCCGCGAAAGAAAATCCATCATAAAAAAAGAGGCAGGAGGTGAAAAAACATCAACTAAAAGAGAGGTTAAGACAGGCTGAATCTCTTCAACATGCCAGCTGTCAGATTGGAAAGGTCCAACCGCTTTGTCGCTCAAAAGGGAGACTAACAGCTAACTCTTACAGCATCATCAGCGTTCAAGAGCAGCCTTTCCCCGCTTATTACTTTGACAGGATCTCACTCTTAGAACTGCTGCGAATAAGAACTTGAAAATAGTAAGAGGACGGCCCCGAATGTAAAAATAACATTATACGTATGTAGAGTAGAGAAAGGCTTCTTTCTCTCTAAGAAAACTTACATGACGACGGAAAATTGTAAGTTTGTTTTATAATGTAGTTATGGATGTGAACTGAAAAAAAAAAGTTTTAGAATCATTTCGTTTGTTTACTACACTGCAAAAAATGAGCTGTTGTTTTTACAGTATAATACTGGCAGTCGAGGTTCCAATTTCAAAACTGTAAAATGCACAGTTAACTGTAAAACTAGCAATTTTACAGTTTCTTACTGTAAACTTTGCAGTTTATTATTGTAAAATTGCAACTTTACAGTTTAGTACTGTAAAAGTAGAAATTTTACAGTTTATTACTGTAAAATTAGGAGTTTTTGCAGTTTTACTATAAAAGTAGAAATTTTACAGGTTATTACTGTAAAATTAGGAGTTTTTGCAGTTTTACTATAAAAGTAGAAATTTCATAGTTTATTACTGTAAAATTAGCAGTTTTTGCAGTTTTACTGCAAAAATTAGCTGTCTTACGCTGAAAAAACAATATTCATTTTTTACAGTGTGTGTGTACGCTTTTATTCTAGCACAATGTAGTATATCGTGAAAGAACTTTACTTTTCTTCATTATGCGGTGGTATGGATTAAATGGTAATCCGGTGGGATAGAAATTAATCCATTAAATTCATAGCTCTTCCGATTGTAATTATTTTCGCAACTGAATGTTTTTAATACACTTCTACCTATGCTTACATCTTTCGCAGTTCTGAGAAGATTTAGGGGCTAATTTAACTCTATTGCGTTTGATTCAATCAAATCCTATCTGCTAGTAGAGAAGCGAGAATTTTTTTTCTACGTGGGGAAAGCTAATTTCTGGCTGCGTTGCTGGTAGATGATACAATTGATCGTATACAATTCTATCAAGCTCTGTGAAAGTTGAGTTTGGACTACAGACGATTTTCAACTTTGTGTCAGGCATAAGCCAGAATTTACCTTCTAGCGGGATGAGGGTACGACATAAAAGTCGTAACATAAAAATAAACTGATATTAGGATGGACAATATATGTTGAAACTGAGGGTTTTGCGTGGCTAACCTTCAAAACCTTCCTGGACTCTCCCCTTGTACAGGGATGGTATCAAATGAAATGATATTTTAAGTAGGTGTTAAAAAAACATTAAATCAACCACGAATGAATATTTTCAAACGTTTGTGGTTTCCTAAACCGCTAGAAATGCCCTCTTTTGAAAATGGGAATCAAAATCAAAACATTTGCTTTCAAATTCATTCCTGAATGAGGCTCTTGGTGCCAAAGTCATTTCTTTGAAAGCAATTCCGATTTTAAAAGATTTAATTTTCGTGAGCAACATTTCTGTCATGAGTATGTTTCGCGTACACAAATGTGCCATTATAACATCAAATTTGCATAAAGCTGAAACAACATCTAAAGTTTTTAATATTTAATGCGGCACAATACTGGGTAAACACATTTCGCATCTAAATTTCGGAACAATTTCCTCTCAAACTTTGTAAACAATGCCTGGTCCCAGCGCGTTTCCCTTCCCCGAAAAATTAAGTCGTCACGCCGTCGTCAAAGTTAGAGTCAGACTCAAAATTCCTTAAGTCCGATAGACTTGAACCTGAATGGGAAACCTTTTCAGAAAACATTCACATTTTTAACGGCAGAATGGCACTTTATAAAAATATAGGCTCCTCAAAAGTTTTGCACAACGGAGTAATATTTGCATAAACATAAGCGCACCGAATGAAAGTAGTTCTCCTCCATGGCTCTGTGTTTGTCTTGTCTTCTTTTCTATGACCCTCTTATAAATATGGAAATGAGTTTTGCTAAGCCTAACTCAATTTCTTACAAGTTGCGCGCAAGCCGTAAAGCGTGTTAGATTTCCTAGAGCGTTTGCTATTCGCTTTTGTGGCTCGCGTTTTGTTTTCTACTCGTTTTGTTCCATGAATATTCATTTTTGGAATTTTTAGATGGGGGAAGACATATCGAATACATTCCAAGGGATTGAGGATGCAGATTGCTATGCAACCCAAACCAGTTTTTTCCGCGCAAAAAATGTCTCACTTGCTTTCTGGAGAAAAAGTGCAATGGCGAATCTCTTTCGGGATATGAAAAGATGGCTTCTCTCGTGCGAAAGAATTGCAAACAAAGATTTCTTACTTTCGCCTCAACCATACATTCAATCTGCTATGCCTATGAATTTATTTAAGAAACAATAAATTCGCTCTGAGGTTTTGAATGCATGCGTTAAAAAAGAAAGTTTAAATAAAAGTTAAACACTTTTCTCCAAAACAAAGAACTATCACTCGTTGCGGATAAAGAACTGATGGAGGAATTATATGTAAGCACCAAGCATTTTTCTTTTAAACAAGATTTCTCAAAAGATGTTGTTATAGATGTTGTAAGGAAATTAGTTATTCAAGAATTTTTTAACGATAACAATATCTTTTGTGAAAACATTATAGCACAAAATGAGAAAATCTATTGTGCTTTTCATTTGAATTCATAGCGGAGCCCTCATTTTATGCAACAGTCTTTTATAGCGCCAAATTAACGCTTGTTGCTTTTCAGATTTTTTTTTCTTTGCTTGACTAAACGAATAGCTACTGGCTTAAGTTTATTCGACATATGAAATATGAAAGTAGAGAACTCGTTGAAAAATATTTCAGGAGAACTTGTAAAAGAATATTTAATATTGGTTAAAGTGCTTTTCTCTTATTTTTGAAAATAAATATACACCAATTTTACAGTGGCAATGGAATAATCAGATTGAAATCTATATACTCGCTTTTAAGTGCACAAGATACAATAACCGGTACTTAAAAATAGAAAAAGACAATCAAAGTAAAATTAAAAAAACATTGAAAGACATATTTTTTATCTTGACCAGTTACAACGTAAAAAAGTAAAAGTAAATACAATAAGAATTTTGTCAGTTTGTGTGTTTTATATTAAAGAAACTTATTTTCAGTAGCATATTATAAATAAAATTTAACGTATGAAATTATTAATTTTTATTTTTCTTCCAGCAAAGGTAAACGAAAGCGTAAAAAAAGAACCCTGTAGCGTGCAATTTTTTACAAAATGGAGACATCTGTTAATATTTTCTTTACCTCAAAATGACCAAAAACTTGTAATCAACAATGATATGCTACTTTATTAAACCCAGGCACCTATTCTACTTATATGCACAGTTACCCTACAGAACCAAAAGATGGGATCCGTCCATGGGCTCTATACTTAATTTTCATAGTTTAATATAAAAGAGCACCTGGAGTATCCATCATCTAGGAGTAATCCCATAGCATTGGGGAAGTAGAATTTAAATATGTTTTTAGATATAAACTTACAGGTTTACTTTAATAATAACAAGCGTGATAATAAGTAGATATAACCGATAATAAGAATAGAAATGTCGACTTTCTTAGCCGAAAACAGTTAATAAGAGGGGTCAAATTATTAATTTTACACGAGAACCAACTTTGACACTAACAAGGAGAAAAAAGAGGGCTTATAATTTTTTCTTTTCAAATATGTTAGTAAAACCAAAGGATTTTTTAGTTTATCCTAATTATACCTTTCATGCGAAGAATATTTCTAACCTTCAGAGCTAAATAAGAAGTTACCACGTTAGAAATCCAATAAGTGGTATTAGTTATCTAAAATAGCTACGGACGAGATATAAAAGCAAACTTTAAGCAATTAAGAAACTTTTTTTTGAACCTTTCAAGCTAAGCTAGAAAAATCCTATTTTCAGTAATCGTATAAAAAATACAACTTCGGGTTTTATTTTCTTTTCCACTTTCTGGATGTTCACAAACATGTTTACTATTCTAGAGAGCATTTTCGTGTTCTGTCTTTTCCCATCGCCACCCCTCTAACGCCACCATCGAATTACGATCTGCAGAGTGAAAATGCTTACATCCCTAATTATTAGGGCAACACCAAAGCTGATTATAGCTAACACCGCTCTAGAACAGATGCTAGCATTCTGTAAATAAAACACGAGCCAAAACCTCACAGATTAAATTCTGAATAGCGGTTTCTATTTTGAAAGAAGGCAGAAAAGTACACAATTCTATTACTCGCCCAATCCGTGGAATAGCACTCTACCTCCTCAACGTGAGCCCTTGTTTCTCTTGCTTAAAAGTGAAGCATGGAAGCCGTATAACAAAGTTTGAAGGGCGTGAATTTTACACTATGACTGGTATAACGAAATGTCGACACTTTGGTACATTTTTAACATGGCTGAAGTAATGTAATGTTTTGTTTAATTTGCTTTAGTAGTATATGCTTTTCAGATTCAAAAAAAAAAAAAAAAATAAATAAATAATAATGTGGCAAAGATCTATTTTTATTACAGTTGCTGTGTGTGTTCAATTAAAAGAAAAGGAAAGAAAAATGAACTCGAAAGTTATGTTGTCGGTTTGTGATAATAAGCAAACCATTTGTAGAAAGAAAATATCGCAACTAAAGCAAGCACGTGTTTAAATTGTATTTTTCTTCCTCTTCAAAAAAGCGATTTCAAATTCAATATTCACAGAGGGATACATTTATAATTTTTTCTGTAAAATGTTTATTTAAAGTGTATGGAGGCTTTTAACTAACAAAAGCAGCTATTATCACAATCACTTCCAAGATGCACCTTTATTTCACCATTCTATATGCATTTACCCTTTTTTGTAGCTTCCAATTTAAAATGTTACGAAACATAATAACTAGCTTAAATAATAACTAAAAAAGAAGTTTAAAAAATGAAGAGAATAATAAACAATTGCGTGAAATGAAAAATTATGATACAGGCTTTGTGCAAAAATGTGACGTAAATACGTGAAAAACGTAAACAAAGAACAAATTACCAAAAAAGCCAATTTTCTTGAAAATCTGCAAATTTGTCTACACTGTTTTTCATTATGTTTATACCTTCTCATAATATTAAAATTTTCACAACGGCAAATGCACTAAATTTGATACTAAAGAAATTAAGACCAAATGAAAAAAAAAAAATCATCTCATATAGTGTTAAAATTAGTCCCTCGATCTATACAATACGCTCCATATTTCGAGAATTTATACGCATGTATTCTTATTGACATTAACTAAAACTTCAAACATTGCAAATAATAGTTTATGCATCGCCTGTTTTACACCAGCATACAATCACAATAATAACTATTTGTCACAAAGTTGCTAATACGCTCATTTTTGACGAGTTATTTCAGGATTCATTGAAAGATACCCCCGACGACTTAATATCCCTCTCAATAGAGTAACTGGTGTGTGGACAAGAGACAACGCTCGTATAATGAGATGCCTTTTGCTGGAGTACCCTTTGCCATTCACATATGGCATCGCATCCCTGTGATAAGGATTGCTATATAGGTCCCTAATTAGCACCGACTGAAGCCACTGGTTCAACATCAAAAGACACCTACTGCTGATTAGACAGTAGTAACTCTTCAAGTAAGGATTGCTTAATTAATCAGGATGCTTAGCTGGGGACTGGAAAATCCCACCGTTCATTTGGGGACAGCGTGTGCCTAATCAGATGAACACATGCTATGGCCCTGTAGAGGCCAGCCTTATTGGTGATCTTCTATGCAAATTAGGTTGTTTCGACGCCTATTTGGCAGGGGAGAAAATTTCGTTAAGCTGGCCAGGTCGGCCAGTTTAGAGTCAATGAAAGATTTGAAACGGTGAACAAAGTTCAGGGCGTTTTCGGAAACAAAGCCGTTAGTGGAAGCAGGATGTGTGTGGCGGTAATTCGTTTTGCTGGATTAGCTGGCGAATTGAGCTGAGCCCCCGAGATAGAGTATTTATTAGGGGTTGGGTTTGTGAATTAAACTAGCGCGAACACAACGGTGTTTCGAATTTGGTTGTCATATTGAGAAACAAGGTATTTATTGTACTCACAATAATCGTTTAAAACATAAAACGAAATTGAAAAGTAACTACGTAACAGGAAATAATTGATATACGGTTAACATGCAGGCACTATTTTAAAAAACGAATTAAAAAAGAAAACATCTTAGATTTTGATGAATAGGAGCTCTTTTATTTTTATGTTGAAGGCTTTTTATGTACGTACATCTACAATAATATCATAAAATATGAAACACGTTAAAAATTCTTAAAATGCTGCACCTTAAAGAAGATATGTTTTACAGATATTTAAGAAATATTGAATTATTTCTAGGAAGGTTTGATGAATACATTTTCACAGATTTCAATGTGCTATTATATCCATCGCACTCATCTGTTTGCTCCAGTTGTGTAATGATAGATTCACTACTCAGTTCAAAATACTAAGTTTTATCGTTAGGAACTTCACAATTTGAGATCTATTATAAAAGGAAAATTGTTGCAATAAAGAAAAGTAGAACAAAACCAAACCAAAAGTTATTTGGGCAAATCAAAACCTGTACTAAAATGTATCAATGCATAACAATCAACAACCCATATTTTGACAAATTACTGATTATTTTTTCTCAACATTAGAGCTCAGTTTTTTTAATATGTACAACAAACTTAAATTTTGTTTTGAAGCAGATTATTATGTGTCAATATTTCTATTAAAATCCAGAATAGCATAAAGAACTGTAAAAGCTGAGCATTACTGAGAATATTAGAAAAAAAAACCTTGTTCTGGGCAACTGAAGTTGAAATTTCTAAAGGTAAGGTTTCACAAAGAAATGGAAACCTTCCATTTCTAGTCTTATACAATGACGCTTTAATGATAACACAGAATCTATTGATTACGAGAAAAGCCGAAGATCACTTATTTGTGGGATTGAGAAGCAGGTATCACGAATCTAATTCTCCGAAAACAAGTATACACTTTGCATTATAAACTTCAAAAACAAGTCACTGCCGCGTCATCAAACTTGAAACACTTAAACTTACGCTGAAGTCTAGAGCCGCTTTGAAGAAAATTTGTTTAACTTTAACGCTACTAAATTCAAAATGTTAATCTCGCGGTTTCAAATTTAGGTATGTAATATTCAAACATACTTGCTCTGTTCCTTCTTTAGTAAGTAGGGAACAAGGACCGCATATTCCTTTTAAATAATTGACTCAGCTTCATGAAGCAGGCTGAACTCGCCTAAGCAAATGTTTATTTTCAATAACGAAACTAATCCGAGGTGGATAATGTTAATTTAATTTGAGTTTTGCTGATAGACAAACAAGAATCGAAAGTTGGAGTTTTAATGTTGGTTTCGATTGATGAAGGAATATTTATAGCTCGCGGCGTGTGTAAATAAAATATCAATCAATAAAGAAGCATCTTTCCAGTCGAAAAAAAAATGCACCTGTCTAGAATAAACAATGGGATATTTTGGTTAAGGTTATGAAAAAATGAAAATGCATAAAACTAAGTAATGATCTACATCCGAATGCATTATGATCGAAAAAAAAAATCTTTTCTGAAAAAAAAGAAAAAAAAAATCTAAAAAAAAAAGAAAAGAAAAGAAAAAGAACGGAGGAAAGAAAAAAAAATACTCGCGTTACATTTTTATTGTATGTTTTTCTACCGTTAAAATGTTTTTATGTGAGACATTTGAACTTTTCATACAGTTCTAATTTGCTTGATTAATTAATTTTAGAGATTAAATATTAAAAACAAAGATTTTTTTTCTGTAGAGTTTTTTTGTTTTGATAAGGGTTGTAAGCGTAGAAAACACAATAGATGAATAAAATATTCAAAACTTAGAATTAAAGAAACATCTGATTAAATATGATTAGTTATGATTTTTCGCTCTTCCTGTTGAGTTTGTTAATGTTTAGAGAGCTAGAATTAACGATTCTGTGCTGAAATTAAATTTAATCAACATGTAAATGTATTTACTGTTGCAATTGAGCAGATATGCAAAATAAGCTAAAATACAACGGAATGAGTTTAAAAATAAAAACATGTAGTAGATACACATTGTTTACTCAGTATAAATTTTTGAAGCTTTTTAAAATCATGTTATGTTAAAAAATATTAGTCTATCTCTACTAATAATAAAGCTGAAGGTGGGTCTGTCTTTCTTTCCTTCTTTCTTTCTGTCTGTTACGCACGTAGCGCCAAAACCGTTCGGTCGATTTTCATGACACTTGGCACAAAACTAGTTTGTAGCATGTGGTTTTGCACCTCGAAGCGATTTTTCAAAATTCCATTTCGTTCTTTTTCTATTCGAATTCTTAGCGGAAATTCGATAAAATAGGGAAGAAATATTTCATACACATTTTCAAGTCTTATGTCATTCGAAAGCTTGAAACTTTCTGCACAAAATGAAGTTTTTTTGAAGTTTCTACGATCATCAGGAGAGCTGTAACAATTGTTTTTAGAATCCCGGAATTCAAGGCTTACCTTCAGTAAAGCAAGCCAAACGATTCTAAAATGGTTAAGCTCGAGAATAAAATTTGTTTGAAAATAGAGATGAAATGAATTATTTTATCAACGGAAATCAACTTTTCATGTTGTTACCATGGTTACGTGTTCATACTTATTTTTGTTTCGTTCTTTTTCCAGCGTTGCCAGACGTAGTATTTTTGATACTACGGTAGTATTTTTTTGGCCCAAATAAGGAGCGTAGTATTTTTCTGGCAACCCTATTTCCAATATACTAATGACTTAATTAAAAGATTTTGGCGGATTTTTTTTTTTTTTTTTTCATTTTCATAGATTTCGCATTTCTGCAATATTGATTTTGGCACGTTTGAAAACAGTAGTAGGCGCGTCTATCGCCTATTTAGCGAGAAAGGGGTACCCAAAGCACAAAGATTAACCAAATATCGTATAAATTGCGACATTGCATCGTTCTTTTTAAAGTGTTTCATTTCGGCAAATGTATTGTTTTGTTTTTAAAGCTAGGAAAGGAAACTTTCTTCTTCTTTAAAATTTTGGTAAGATTTCTGTTGGTTTCTGTGAGCAACAAAATTGTTCTTATTTTCTCTTTTGGCTTATTTTTGTGCATCTCCCCTTGGGGTTGCATTCGAATGTCCCAAAGGGGTGTTTTACCCCTTTTATGGAGTAAATCAATCAGTGTTAATTTCAATGCAGACACAAGTGATATGAATTGGCTCGACCACTTGGCGATATATCGCCTAGCCTTCGGTCGCCAAGTATTTGTCGCCAATTTGACGATTAAAAAATTTTTTTTTGGGGTTCAATTTGGCGCTATTGGCGATATTTTGCGAAAAATTCACTGAATGATGTTAAAATCGGCGATATTTAGGAGATTAATCATTGTAAAACATTTTTTTGCATTGTTTCATGGTAAACTAGGGATATAAATGTTTGAATTGTTATCTTGATCACTCCAAGCACTAGTTTAGCACTTAAGTCATCTACTAAGAAATTTTCACGTAAAAGGAAGTAGTGTGGGGTCCATACCAGATTTTTATATCATATACATTGAAGAAATTATAGTTGAATTGTAACTAAAATAGAGCATTTTTTTTGCTATATCAATTATTTTACAAATGAACTTTTAATTTTATACTACGGGCAAAGCCGTGCGGGTACCGCTAGTTGCAAATAAAGGGCAAATGTCCCTATTTTAGCAATCAAAAAGAATTTATATATATTATAATATTAAAAAATTATAAAAAGATTTCCAATTTCCGTGACTTTTATTTTAATATTTCTCCACTAAATACAAATTAAAATAACAAATACTTTTCGTTAAAAAAATAATCACACATACACTTATACATTATTAATGTAACTTCTTCCCACAAATCTCTTAGAAAGTAATATATACTTTATTGCCATTCTTCTCAAATAATTGCCAAAACAAATCAGTTTAAGAAAAAACAAAGTTTGTTACCAATGCTCTGCGTGTATTATGATTTCTGAAAATTTTATGGAAACTTACTCCTACAAAAATTCAAAGTAATAAAAGACAACATAGCAAGTGAAATTCCTAACATAAAATGAGATTCTAAAAGTAAATATAACATTTTAAACCAGGGAAAGAAATAATACTTTACAAACGTTTAACAAATTATATCTTCTTTTTAAAATTTTTGAAAGCAGTTAGATTAAAAAAAAAAAATTGTTTAAAATCAGATCTAAAAAGAAAAAAAGTTTAATATTAGTATGAAAATCAGTTTCACTTTTACTACAATGTTTTCCCCACCGGGATCAGTAGCTGTTGCTTTTTATGACGTTACTGCAAATTTCATAGCGTACCACAAAATTATCTTGGCTCATACACACCTAAGTTTGACAGGGAATTCTGCAGTAAGTTCAAAACAGGATGATTTGGGATAAAATATCACTTAAAATATTATTAAAAACAATTTAATAAAGAAACAGTTAAAAATATATCACATTAAAAAGATTGACACATTTTTTACTCTTAATCGCCAGTTAAAATAAATGACTCAATTAATTTTAGAACTCTTTGTTTATAACTTAACAGAGCCTGGTATCTATTTTTACTTTCTATTAATACGAGCCGTTTGTCTGGAAAAATGCTTTCAACATAACAAGCCCATTGCTAAAATAAAGAGAGTAACAAATTGATGGTTAGATCCAGTTTCGATTCTTGTTTTGAAAGAAGATAAGCATTGTTCTTATGTTCTTAGTACGCAGTTTAGGTAAAGTATTTCTTCCGGAAATTGTATTTAATACACATGAAAGCGCCATTTTTATAACTTGGAATCAAAATGAATCAAAATGGAGCTTTTAATGTGGACACACAGACAGTAGAGGGTATAAAAACTGCACCGCTTACGAAAAAGGGGAAAAGTGTGCAAATAACGTTTTTCGTGAGTATGTTTCATGCAATGATGAGATTGCTTCAATAAAATATAGTTGATGGATTAATCTTATACACATTAGAACGTCTTAACTAAAACCAAATTTAAGCATGTTGAAACCATTCGTAAACTATTTTTCACTGAAATAGGTTTAATTTATCTTTTACCAAGTTGAAAAATAAATAAACTAAGTTTATATCTGACTTTTAAAGTTTCGAAGTAAGCTTGCCGGAAATAAGTACGAAAATATGTATTACGTATTTACCACGCCTAAAATGTTTGAGGAATTGGCGAACGTCATTTGAACTGCTCGTAACTCATTCATTTCATATTCATGTCATCTCTCCTCATATTCATGTAGTGAAAACGGTTAAAGCAAACATAGAGCGATCTATTTTACCCTCTACCTTGACATGTGCTCCGGTGGATTTGGTTATTTTTACTTAGTGTAATAGTAAAATCGCAATATTTTTTGAAGTACGAATTGAAAATCTCTTTGCAACCATTCTATGTATTGGCTAGGGATGCACCAATTAATCGGCAGTACCGATTAATCGGCCATAATCGGCCACTTCACCGATTATTAATAATTGACGAAAAAGGGCCGATTAATCGGCAGAAAATATATAGTTTTCAAATATTATTCTTTAAAGTATACCTTCACTAAGAAGCTATGATTAAAAATTTTATTAACAGCAATAATAATCCTCACAGTTGAAAAAAGTTTTTTTTTTTAATTAAATCTCCTACTTTGAATAGATATACAAACACATAGACAATGTTGCTACACATTTTTCATGCGGTGATAGTTTTCTCCTTAGCACAGTGTTTTTAGATAACCTCTAATTTTCAAGGAATATAAGTATTGAATTAAATTGTTAATAATTATTATAATATGGATAATCGGCCAGGCTGATTAATCGGCCGATTATCAACAGCCGATTAATCGGTAATCGGTAGTCGGCCAATTTGCTTATCGGTGCATCCCTAGTATTGGCCTTTAATCTAAAATTTAACGCTGCCTTAAACTTATTAAATAGTTCTGTTCTTTTTCATAGTAGTTTACCGGTACTATATAAAGTACATTAACTAATGATAAAATTCCTTAAAATATACTTAACTGAAAATAACCTTTAAACAGAATAGGAATTAAATCTAATAGCACTTTTTGTTTTCTAAAAAGAGAAACATATAGAAATTAAGTTACATTTCTTTTAAGAAATGAAATATCTATGAATCATGCATCGAAGAAAACTGAAAGAATGGAAAAACCGAAGAGTTAGGAGTTGACAGGCTGCAATTTCCAACGTTATATAATCTGTGACCACTAACAATTTTAGTCTGTAAACCGAGAAGGAACAGAGGAGCTAATTAAACTTTAAACTCTCGCAAAACTCGCTTTAAACTCTTGCTTTGCATTATGAAATGTTTTGAACTCTGAAATGCTTTTAACAAATTTATCATTTGATCTCTGTTAATGATTTTGCATTTGCTGAAAAAAAAATAGAAACTGAGAAACAAAAAAATCTTTTGAACTTCTTTCACTTTTAATCTAACTTCACCGTCGCTAGTCTAATTAGAGGTAATCTTGTGTCTTTAAGTGGAAACAGAAAAAAAGTAAAAAATAGTTATTCCTCTCTAAACCTCAAAGTAATTTTCAACCACTTTCCTTTCAGAATGGTTCGTCTTAATGGAGCTAATACAAATTGAGCTTGCAGTTTTATCAGATACAATGGGTTATAAAAAAAGTGCTGATTTTCCTTTAACGATGTAATAATATGACCATAATTGATAATGACACCTTAAAAACTGATTCGTTTGTGAGAATTTAAAATGGATGCTTCATTCGCATTGAGAAATTTAATCTACTTAGCAACGAGGGAAATGTAACACATTGTGTTTTAAATATTATTGAGCGTTCAGATGATATGTTATATATATAACAATTTGGAAGGAAGGAATAGCTTCAAAATTACATCTTTTTTATTTTTCACATAAAATATCTTTGTTACCCAGATAGTTAAGTGTTAAATGACTTTATTGATTGCTTTCAATAAGAAATTATCACACCTTAAATTTTGAAATTATATGATAAGATTATTACTTAGCTGGTTAGCCCTAAGAACTTATTAGAAATTTATAGTTGAGTTGTAACCAGTTGCAAAGTTAAGCTTAACTTGTTAAGCAGTACTATTTATTTACAACTAACGAATCTCATTTTTGTGCTAATTTTTAATTGAAATTATCTGCTAAAAGTACGATATAAGTTATTCGATTGCATTTCCAAACAGCTCAATTTCTCATGTATGAATAGATCAATAACTTATTAGATTACAACTATTTCGTTGCAATCTAATAAGTTATTACACTTTGTAAAGGAACAGAACACATAAAAAGCTTACAGTTTCCAAACCAGGAAGATTGTTGAAATTGCATAAGTAAGAAGAAGAAATCTTCAAGAAAATGTATTCACATTTAAATAATGAATTAATTAGAAATGCGTATATATTTCAACACAGGCTTTAAGTATTGTTTCTAGATTGTGACTATAGTTCTAATGCAAGGGCCAGAAGAAATCCAACGTACCTAATTTCATGGTCTAGAAGTGTGTTTTTAAAAATCCCTTTGATCGTAATCAAACAATAAACTTATAATAATCATTTTAAAAACTTACAAAGTTAAATAGTTTGTAATGTATGAAATGTTGTCAAAACATTGCTAAAAGATTGATGATGTTTAGTGATTTACTTGGCACATCAAGCTGGAGACAATTGAATACTTCTTTGCAACCTAATAAGTTATTAAATACTTTGTACAGAAACAGAACAAAAGTTTACAACGGATTTTAAACCAGGAATGTTATAGAAACTGCATACATATAGGGAAGAAATTTTCAAACAATTGTAATCATTAGTGCGGTATCTTAAGTAATGATTAAATTTGAATTGAATTTGTTCAAGGAGTTTTACTGAACCATTACAATGAAGATCCCAAATAATAACAGCTTTTTTTATGACAGAGTTCACAAGGTGAAAAATATAAGGTTTTAAATGTTTGTTCACCCGATAAATCTTTTATTTTTCTTTTTAGAACCCCTTACAATTAATATAGATAAAGCTTTAGGTAAAATCTAACCTATTGTTGACAGTGGCATCTGAATCAATAGCATAAGCAAAATTAAATAAGTTACCCAGGTAGCACAAAAACCTTTAAACGTTTTATTAACGTTTTTAAGTGGTTGTTACAATGTTAATAACCATTTTACAACCTTTAAAAAACGAAGTGTGCTACTTGGGTTATTGTTATTGATTTTATAAGAATAAATAAAGAGGAAAGGGAAGGGGGAATTGTTTAATGATTCAAATTTTAAGTCCAATATACTTCTCGCAAAGAAATTGATTGCAAAATAAAATTATAAATTTATAATCCAGATTGTACCGAATTTAAAACGACTGGAAAATTAAACTAAAACTGAGGAGAAAATAAAATATCCTTTACGAGTTGTAGCATTTTCATTGAAATAAAATAATGCAAAAAGCTTACATTGTTGAATAGAGCTCAATTAAATGTAGTATAACAAGTAGAATTTGAAGTTTTCACTGCTATATAAGGAGCTGTTTGAATTTCATCAAAATCTCAGACACGTTGTTCGCCGTTGATAAATGCTGGCCTACATACAAGAAATTCAAATCATGCACCAGGGTGCATCTAAAGTTTGAGCTATGTACTGATTCAAAAGAATGGCTTGAAACATTGAAAATTAATAGCCATTAAGTCATGGCCGTCAATAAATTAGACAGCTGGGAGAAATTTGTGGTGGAAGGTTTTATCTCGAACACGAATTACACTTTGGCCACGGTTCAAATATCTAGCATTGGATTACTGAAAAGGATATCACTTTATGAAGTTATAGAACATTAGTATAAGAGTAATGCCCTAAATGTACATAAAAAGACATTTATCGCCAAAATCTAAAACATTACCACCAGTGCGAAGCAAGAACTTTATTTCTTGAAGTATCAATTGACTCAAAAATCTTTTATAAATTACTATTGAGCAAAAGAAATTGCTTACCATCCGACACACAAGATAGCCTGGCAGCATGGCCGCAAAATTTTCATGAATTCACTACGATGTAATTTGTATACAACAAAGAAACCATTTAGTTTCCGAAATTATTTTCCGATTGCTTTTCGCTGTAGAATGGCGAATATCCTCCAAGACTAATCCTTTACCTATTAGGCACATAACTTATAACGTAAATGTTATTTATATATATTCTTGAATAATGTATTTTCTCTCGATAAAATGTTGGAAGAAGTTACTTCTTCATCTTCTTGGATTATTTCCTGCTAGATCAGCCGGTTTCTTCCTTAATTGGTTTTCCAAGCATTCTCGATCGAAAAGAAATATCATTTTCTTCTAAGATACGGCCTTTATTAGAGGATTTCTTTTATGATTTTTAGCCTACGTGATACCTAAAAAACGGAGCCTATAATAAGATTAAATATTTTAAGAGGTGATGGCAGTATCAACGCCGGAAGAAATTGTTTCCGCATTACGGCAATATATAGAGAAGCAACGCAATTAGCGTTTATTTATTTTTCTACTTATTCTCAGTTTCTTGTTTCGGTTACGTGTACTTTAAAAGAATAAACAACTGAAGAAATCTCGAAATCTACGCATCGGAGTTGGGTAATGAAAAAAATACTTGTGATTTTTTCATTATTTTCTTGTTTATTGATCTTGTTTATTCTGAGGCTTTTTAAATTGGTGTGGAAAAAATAGGATGAAAGATTAAAATTTGTGAGGAAAAAATAATTTTTTAAATTAACTAATACGAAAGCGTTATTTTACTTTTAAGATTTAAGAATGAAGGGATTATAGTTTGAGCTTCTGAATTTTTTTTCCTTCTTTAAAACTGTATTGTGAAACTAATGACAGCTATTGTATTCATCACATCGAGTTTAAACGGCACAACAGCATAACTTCATCAGAAAGAAGACATGAATGTATCATCTATTTGTTGTAGTAAAGTTGATAAGTTAGATTTTTCTTCGCTTTTAGTGCGTTTAAACTACTCTTTATTTTTTTACTTGTAAAGGCGCTGTTTGTGTTTACTTGTAACATTTAGAACCGCAATCAGTAAATAGTCAACCCGAAAGCTCCTAACGAACAAAGTTACCAACTGTTAACAGTTCTGTCCTCTAGTAAATCTAAGTAACAAGGCTCTATCTATGTAACTCTTAAAAAATAAATCAATAAATAAAACCATATTCTGAATAAATCTCCCCCAAAAGTACCATTAATAGCTTATGAGAGTGCTGTGTCTTAGATATAAAGTCAATAAAACCTATAATAAACCATCCGCATAAAACAGCGATAACAATGCTTTTTCATAAAAATCAGTAACAAAGTTGCTCCTATATAAAACCTCAAGTAATATGCTCTCAAAAAACTTAAAAAATCACCTTCGATAAAGCTTCAATGATTTCCCAGTAAAACTTTTAATAATGCACTCTCAATAAAAACAGTGAAATAGCTTTTAGAAAAAATCCCCATCAATGCGTTATTATTAAAATATAATAATTTGACTAAAAACTCTCAATCTCTCTCTGTTTCTTTCTCTTCTTATAGCGATATACTTTAAATAAATACCAATCTGAATCAATTTTTCTTAAGTTCTTAAGATTAAGAAATTTAAAAGGCAGGAAAATGTAAAAATCGTCTTTGCAGACGCAAACACTTTTTTTCTTGCTGAACGAAACAGAATAATTTCAAAAAAAAAAAAATAGCACGAAAGGACTGAAAATAAAATGTCCAGTCTCAAATAAAATATTTTACATTCCTACCTACATAATTTATGAAAGTAAATTTTCTGTTCAGTGTATAACTTAAGGATGAAGTCTAAGTGCCAGCTGAACAATAAGTTTTTTCGTTGAAAACATGATTCTGCAGTTTATTGCCAAGTGAAATGAAACAAATAAACAAATTTCATTTCAAAGGAAAATTCCGTAAAGCAACTGCCCAAAATCGACGAATCGGGAGCTCGATACTTAGTTGCTCATCTGTCTCAACGCATTTCATCCAAAAACAAGCAACCTCTCTTTGAAACTATCCGAATCTATTTCTCCAGGAACCTGGAGATTAATCATTCAACACCACTAGTAAGATGTTCTTTGATAAGCAGGGAGATCGATTATTTCATTCATATTTTAGACTTTCTCTCGGGGGTTCGATACTTGTGGTAGTTTCATCTTAAGCGACAGGTGCAGCATTTTATCGGGTTTTCCTCTCAAATAGCTGTGAAATAAGATGAAAACTGATAAATGGTGTGAGAGATAAGGAGCAGGAATATTCACACACAAGGAAAAAAGAGAAACAAGTTGATTTTAATGAAGAATTTCTGGCGTTTGAAAACTGGGCCAGAAAATAAGTACTGAAGCAGTTAAAATGTAGAAAAAAAATGGTTTCTTATTAATCAATAAAAACAAAATTTTTTTGGGTAACGAGCCTCCAAAGAAAACTGAAAAATCTTGCTGCAAAAAAAAATAATATACAAATCATAAGTAGTAACTTTTAATAAAGCATCATTTATATAAAGTGGTTTGTTTTGAATAGAGAAGCGTTTCTGAATGTTTACCATTTGGTACTTGATATTGAAATAGTACTACTTATTAACTCAAAATTCTTATCCCGAGTTAATTCATATTATCTGATCATTAGAATACCTGGTTTTACTACCTGGTTTAACTAGTATAGTTAAAACTGAATTCGCAATGTGCTTTGTCACTGAGCAAAACGACTTAATTGATTTTTGGGGAAAATATTTTAGAGGCTAGCATTAATAAGTAAAATCCATGAATTTTTTTTCTTAAAATCTAACAAAGTAAAGAGAGAATTATATATTCTCTTACATTTGCTTTGTTTTCCGTTAATGCATAAAAACCACAGACAATTTAATCTGAACAAAACAATCGAACCAAATTCTACTCTTCTGCTTTAATAGTTTCCCTAAAAGTTAAATATCATTAAAAATTAAAGGTGTTCAACCCTTTTAGCTCACCTCTACCTAAAACCCAAACATCTCAATGCTCTGGCATGCTTGTTTATGCTAGGAAATTGCTCCAGGAATAAGAGTAATTGTTCTAAAAATACCCATCGGAGCGCACCGCCCACACAATTCAAATGACAAATGATATAACCTGCAGCGATTCTTTATTCCTAAGATAAAGCCAAGTTTCGTAAATGCGCAAGTCTCTGGCTCAATGCGGCCCATCCAGCCAGCTGATTAATTGGTGACAGGCTCTCCCAATTTGTGAACTGAGCGAACTGTTATTCAAACCGTTCGCTTTGTTATTTCAGATGATTGTGTTTTGAAAAGCCGTATTTGTAAGCGAGACTGCCGAAAGTTAGCGTTGATTGAGTTTTTCCATTTTGAGTCAGCGTTACGACTTCTCAAACAGCAAAGAGTACGCAGATTATAAGGTTACATACGAGTCTACGAGAAAACAGAAACATTAACAGCAACCGAAGAATCTTTTCGCATGTACTTTTAGTGCAATATAAGTTATATGAATACTTTATGCTCCATTAATTTTGTTCATACATTAAACACAAATTTATTTCGTTTTCATTAATTTTATTGTTTGGTTTTATTTATTTGTTTATTTATTATTTTTAATTGAAGACTTCAGTGAAAGGTGGGGCAGATACACTTAATTCGATTTTGTTTTTTACTTTGAAATACAATAGATTCTTGACTTGCGCAAGGGATACGTTCCAAGATCATTCGCGTAAATTGAAATTTCGTGTTGTAAAATCGGGTATGTATCAGACTTTTTTATAACTATACACCAAGAATCGGAAATGGATTTGCTGCATTAAATATATTTGAAGCAAGAAAGGAGCAGCTTCATTACATAACTAATTGCACATATATGTTTTTTTTAAATGTCAGTAAAATTGGTTTCATAGTGGGAAATCCCAACATAATACTAAATATAAAGAAAAAAATCTTCAAAAATAAGCTTTTAAAATTTATCTTTTGTATTGCATGAAAGTTTTTAAAACATGGAGCTGCATCTTTTCTGCACCGAGGTCTTCAATTCTGCCTTACCTGTTGCATGTTCCTAATGTATATTGTCTCATTGTAGCTTTCTGATTGCACTGGTGTTTATTAGCCAGTTTCTAATGTTTGCATATACTTTGTAAAAAAAAAGAGCAACGTCACAAAAGAAAGAAAAGTAAGTGGAAAAACAAAACGGCATGGTTTACTAGTTTGTCAATAATTATTTTTTACTCGTGATTTACTTTACGTTCCTGTATTTAGCTTTTTATTAAGACAAAAACTCTCTAAAACCACTAAATCTGTTATTTTTTGCACTACCATTCACAATACTGCTCCTAGAGGTATTGCTAAAAATACCGAATCGGCGACACTGAATTACTAAATGTGGGATCGTTTGTAATGCGAAACGCGATGTGTCGCTCGCGTCACCTGTATTGAAAAGTTGTTAGTTCCCGAATTTTCTCCTATCTCGTCCCCTACACCCCCCCACACAGCCTACCCAGCTTTGGTTACATCAACCGGCGTCGCTCTTTTCTCGTTAAGTTTGTCTGGACACAAGACGTGCCAAAGTTTTAGATTTTTCTAGTGATTTTATCCTCTATAAAGTTACATTCTAAGCTACTAACAGCAGAAACAAAAAACGTCCTTTTACAAACTCTCCTTACTTCCCGTGGCTTGCGTTCTATGTTGTTATATTTTTTTATTCGATGGTTTTCCCACCCCTTGATGCTTGTGTTTTTCTTTGTCTCAACGAATTGCATTAAAGCCGCCATTGAGTTTTTCTAGAGGTATTCGTGGCAAGTTTTCTATTGGGAAGAAAAAAAAAGGTTTTTGTTTTCTTTTTCGCTTTCCTGATTCGTTAATTATTCTGCTGCGAGTAAAGCACGTATGTAACTTCTTTTTTTTTCATCGAAGACGTAAGATTTACGGATGCCCTGCTCTTCAAAATAAAACAAGAGCTAAGATACAAAGAAATCAAAGCTTCTTCATGATCTATGCAACTTGAATTTTTCATTCTCATTTTCAAGAGAGAAAAAATAAACTATGATGTTGCATTGTGAAACATTTCTCGAAAACTCCCGACGTTAAATTGGCAGAAAGTTGATTGCACACAGCCATAGAAAATTAAATAAACTTCGGTAATCAAAATACTTTTAAGTATTCTGTGCAGTTCTCATGATTCAAACTCGTTTTGTTTACTGTGTTTCTGTTGTTTCAAGCAACCAATGTAAACAGAAACCTCTATTTGGCAATTTTAAAAAGAGTGGGGGAGGGAGAGATATTTAAGAATAGGAAGTTGATAGTTAGGATAGAGTATGAAGATGGTAAGTCTGAGGTTAAGATATGAAGACGATAAGATTGAGATAACGATTTAAAAATAATAAGTCTCGGCACGTTTGTGAATTAAAAACTGCATTTTGACCTAGTGGTTAGTTCTTTGTTTGCATTCAAATTATTATATCGTCGACTTAGAACAACAGTAGAATATTTTACCGTTATTTATAAGATTATAAGTCTTTCTGTTGCTCTGAGGCGATGATATAGGGATTGCAAAGATTTACCTTGCACAGAGTGCGCAAGTTATTTGTTCTTACGAAGCAAGGAACACATTTTCAATGAGCGTTGTTACCGTTCATTTTAGAAACAAAAGGGGCTAAGTAATTAATTCCTTTGAAGCTTTAATCTAACCATTTCTAATTGTTTAATGGGACTGCAGTTGGTTTAACCAAATTCAATGCTTAAATGAAGGGCAACCATCCTTAAACAGCCTCCAGAAAAGCAATGGTCCTATAAGATGCTACTAGCTTAAAAGTCAAAAAATGAACTGAGTTCAGCGCAATATAGAATGTTTATGCAATTAAAGCGTTAAATCCCATAAAATTAAAATTGCTTAAAATTTACGACGTTTAACTGTTATTATTTAAATGATACGTAATGGATACAGAGCGTTTGTGTTTATAGAGATTTGTACAAAAGTATTGTATGTACAAACATTATTTATGAGAAAATTCAAGTGCAATACAGATGATTAGACGAACAACAGAAATCAAACCAAGATGCATTTTCTCTGACAGCTCAAGAATCTATGAATAACTTCCCAATGCCTAACTCATAACATTAACCCAAAATAGTTTACAAAGTAGTTATTCACTATTCAATTCAATTAACTTGCTTATATTTTCCAGGAATTAACTAGAGTAGCTATTAACTACCCTCTCCTCCTACCAAAAAAAAATCGCCCGAGTTTAGTGGCCGTGTACTATTAGCTACGGAATTCAAAATTTAACGATGATCGCCACAATCAGCCGTTTTTGTTAACAAAGTAGTGATTCACTTTTTGATTAAAATAAATTTTCTATAAATAACAACAGAAACTATGTAGTTTAGACGGTTTACCAAAGGGACTTGATTCGCTATCATATAACTTACAGAATTCTAAACTAAGCGAAAAACACTGTCAGGTATCTCTGCGAGGTTAAAGATACCATTATTCATCAAGGTAAGTCTCAATTATAATGTTTATAATTGAATCGTTTATTTCGAAAAGGTAACATCTCTATTTTGATCTCCTCTGTCTCTTTAGAAACTTAAACAGCGTACGGTTATATTTTTGAATGTCATAATCATTGAAAAAATGCCTTTAGTTAAGTACACAATTACTGCAATAATTTACCAAATAACCATTGACTATGACATTCAAAAATATAACCGTGCGCTGTTTAATTTTCTAAAGAGACAGAGGAGATCAAAATAGAGATGTTACCTTTTCGAAATAAACGATTCAATTGAGACTTACTTTGATGATTAAGTCCATTGAATCAAAGTCAAAGTAAGTCTCAACTATTATGTTTGAGGGATTCTAGCACGATAAGCCAGGAGAAAATAGCACGTAGAAAGTCTACGCAAATAAAAACCTGTTCATTACAATTTTTGCCTACTCTGCGTATATTTAATGCGTGGAGATTTTTCACAAACTAAGCAGAAACAATGCTCTATTGTTTCGTGTTCAAATATATTACAGTTGATATAAATGCCCTCTTTCGATTATACCATCTCACCCGTAATCTGTCACTGAACTCGCCTGTTGGAGAATGCCCAACAATTTGGAGGGTTTTTTGATCTTGTAACGCACAACATTTGACACAGTTACCATTCCATAAAAAGTTACTGACTTACTGACTTAAGTTATTTATTATACAAGATCCTCAGTACAACAGTGACATTGTTAGGAATAGAGAAAACACTTAATGGATGCCTATGCTTAAATATTATGTTTTATACAACGTGAACCATTTATTTCAATCGAAAACCTTTGCACTTGTATTCATTGTAAAATGCACATTTGAAAAAAAAAAATAATACGATGAAATACCTAAGAGTTATTAGTACCTACTATTTATTTTACTCAGAATAGATCGATCAGGAAAGGACCCCCGCCCCTCCTGCCTCGGTGAATGAACAGTTCGTAATTTAAACCAAACGTGTTTTTCAAAAGTTTTTTAAGGCGGTAGAAATTGTCTATACATTTTCAAGCAGTAAATGACTAGAAAATGCTATCTTTGCCTACTGGTTGGGGGGTGCTCATGCACTTGGAGGTTGGTACCCTTTTCTTTAATTTCAATCCCCTTCCCTCCCCTCAAAAGAATCTGAAGTAGAACTATAAACGTTCTCCCGCTAAGCAAAGAACACATACCAATAAAACATTTTTATTGTCATTTGTTAAATGGCAGTTTTTAGCGATGTGATGAATTTGTAAGAAAATGAAATAGCTCTTTTTTTTCATTCATTGGTCGATCTACTCTATAAACTAAAAGGAAGTTGTTTTGAGAAAATCAGCTGCGTTAGAAATAAGAATTGAAATCTAGACGTCCTGATGAGGCTTAATACAAGTTTGTAGGTGTTAAAATGCTATTTCTGATGAATGAAATATATGCATACGATTAAAAGATAATAAAATAAATAAAAATGCTACACACTGCCAATATCATATTTACGAAGATCCATAAAAAACTATCATATTTAAGAAGATCCATAAAACACGTAACAGAAATTGATTGTTTAGAGACAAACTTTTAATTGTACTTTAAAATTACGTTTAGAAATTTATCCGTTTGGTAATACACAGAGCTTGATCGCGATAAGTAGAAAATAAATGTATGAAAGTAGTCCAGAAACTTAAGGCGCCAAATATGGCACCTAATTTTGTAGATCAAGGCGCCAAATCAAAATTTTGGTCTCAAAATGAGACTAGCGTTCGCTTATTTGTTTGTTAATGTGTTGTTAATGTTTGACAGCCTGATTGGCACAAGACAACAGTCTTGAGCCAATCAGGCTGTCAATTTTGGGTGCGTTGTTTTACTTTTCCAACTGTACCGTAATTTGGTGTGAAGTCCGAATTCCACAGTGCACACATGCCAAAAGGACTCATTTGATCGGCAACCAAGCACAACAACACATTCACGCAAAGAAGGGGCAAAGACAGGAGGGACAAAGTACATCCAAGCCTGAGCTGAGACTCGAACCCGGACCCTCCCTATCTCTAGTCACACTTCTCTCACCACTAGACAAGATTGCGGCTCTAACATTGCTAATCAGGCAATAATTTTTCAATTTTGTGTACTATTTGTAAAAAAAATAAACCTACTGTAAAAAGAAAAAGAGAAACAATCACACTCAACTATGATAGCATTTTTCTCGCGAGAATAACACCCATTCCATCCTTCACAATTGTTTCAAGAAAGAACGACAGACACTTCGTGGATAAACATCATTGATTTCAAAAACCGTCTAGCAGAGGCACACAAACCACATTTAAACCCTCATGAGCAATGAAATTCGTGTGTACGATCTAGTAAATTCGACTTTCATAGAGCTCGGAAGAAGCAGTTTGGTCTTTTAAATTTATAGTTTGAACGCTCTCTGGACTCGGAAAGTGTCACTTTTTCTTTGATAAATGAGTTTATATCGCAGTTTCCTTTTCAGTAGTTTTCATCATTTTTGAAGTATCGCTCAGAGAGTTGTTGCAACGAAACAAATCAATCTCTTTTGTTTTTCCTTACAAGTTGTTTTTCCCACAAATGCCGATGCTTGTAACGAATACACATTGATTCCAGGTTTGAAAGGAATAAATTAAAATGACTCCAGCATGGGCAAGTAAAAGCTATTTGTAACATTAGCCTAGTGGAGTAAGATTATGAGTTTTGTTATTAAAATCTATGCTTTACTTGCGGAAAATAATTCTAATCCCAGCTGTGCATTTTATTGAAGTATCCTTTTAGATGCTACAATTGCTTAAGTATAGGTTTAGTTGGTATATAAGAATGTTTTCTTTCACAGAGGTTTTCTTTGACAGGTATATGAAAAAATCGATTACCACTTTTGTGGTAATTTTTGAAACTAAAATGTTGGTGATATCCAGTTTGAACCTTTTCAAGGCTCTAAATTGATTGGGTACGTTACGATTATCTAAATCCATCTTCCTCATAGGTAAATAGATATGGTGTTTATGTTTACTCCCTAGTCTCTGGGGTAAAAGGAAACACAATTTCATTTCAAGAAACAGCTATTAAGTCAAATTCGTCATACTCGAATGCTCTGCACGATTGTAGTCTTTGACACAATACACAAAACTTCATGTCAGAACTCGTCCAAAGGATCTAATATCGACAGATTAAAACAAAGTTTCCTTTTAAACTAACTGACCCTATACAGTTTCTTCAACAGTCATTGAACAATAAAATTACTATTCAACCTTTGAAATACTGATAAAATCACTAACAATTACGATTCCTTTACAATAATTTTAACCCCTCAACGCAAAATGAAGTCCATAAGACGCCATACAATCCATGTGCCATTGCAGACTCTTTGGTGCTTGCGAGACGACATTATAAATCAAGGGATCAGTAATATTTTTGAAAATCAGTATCATGTTCCGAGACAAAATTCAACTTTGGCATTGCTGCTTTTCTCTGATCGTTTCAAAGTATTTTCACTTAATCGAAAAACAAAAACGTTTTAAATTGTAATTTCTTCAAGAATTATTTCTATTTGTTGGGACTACGTGCAAACCCGTTCACTAAAATTTATTTTTACTGGAAAGTACACATACACCTACTTTCAATTAATAAATACATTTTAAGTTAAATGAAGCTATTATATTTGCATTTTGTCTTGGTTACATGTCATTGGAAAATAATGAAAGTATTTCATCAAATGCTGTGTTATGTTTTTTCTTCACATTATCGTTATATGCTGGTATCAGATAATCATCTATTAGTATTCTCACCCGCAAAAAACGATTAAATAAAACGTTGCGTTTTCATGCTAAACGCATCACAACGAACGCTCACTTTACCTTTCTTGAAGATGTGTTAGAATCGATGAACTATTACACAACAATGTCCCCAAAACAGAGCGGGAAAATTAATAAAACATGAATGCAATTCAATGTTCGGGAAAAAAGGAGTGATTAATGTTCAGTCAATTTCTGTTTTTCGTCTCAGCCAAAGTAAATATCATCATATTAAAATATTTTCAACCAAAGTATCGATCCGTCTAAAATAACTAATGTTGTTTGCGTGTTCCAACTGCGATGAAATATTCAACCTTAAACTTGCTGCTTATGAAGTTTTTGAATTATTGAAGAGTGATGAAGAAGTACGAAAAAGATCGGCAGCGATACTCCCCCAACCCCACCCCCTCTCATCTGCATTGTTCTCCCCCCCCCAACTGTACACAAAGTTATTCCTCAGCATCTCTCGACACATCCTTTCGAATTTAATTATGAAACTACTACTGGGTGGGAGGGTGCATTAATCATGGTATTTTCCATCGCATATCACATTCAAATGCGAGCCGGCGTTTTGTCTACGCCGGGAGGGTGAAAAGAAGTTGCTGAATAGAGACGCCTCTTAGGGCGACTATTTTTACGTCTCATTGAATACACTTTCCATTCTGCAGTGGCTCGTCACAAAAGCGCCTGATTATCTGTCTGGAAGGTGAGATATTGGAGCGTAACGATGCTCTGGCATTATGGGCGGAAAAACGACAAATGGTGCTTTTTCATACATGCGAAGTTGAGAATGAATCATTATTTTTGTACACCCGCCGTGCAAAAATACGAGCACGCGTAATTTATCACATGCAAATTTTTGAACTCGCAAACAAAATGTTTCCTGAATAAAGAGTCTCATGGTCACGTAGGTTCATATTGGTGTTTGGTAATCATCACTAAGTTAGCTTTAAGATTGAATTTTATTTAAATTAGACCTTAATTTGGAGATATTTCATTTTTGAATACACTTTCTGTTCTGCAGTGGCTCGTCACAAAAGCGCCTGATCATCTGTCTGGAAGGTGAGATATTGGAGCGTAACGATGCTCTGGCATTACGGGCGGAAAAACGACAAATGGTGCTTTTTCATACATGCGAAGTTGAGAATGAATCATTATTTTTGTACACCCGCCGTGCAAAAATACGAGCACGCGTAATTTATCACATGCAAATTTTTGAACTCGCAAACAAAATGTTTTCCGAATAAAGAGTATCATGGTCACGTAGATTCATATTGGTGCTTGGTAATTATCACTAAGTTAGCTTTGGGATTTAATTTTATTTTAGCCCGTTAATGCCCAGTAAAGATCACCTCTTTTCAGACTCCTCACTGAAAACTTTACCCTTTTATCATTTCGGCTGGTTTTCTATTGAACCAATTTCCAACAGGAAACCAGCCAATATAAATAAGAAATGATAAAAAAGTATACATTTCACTGATGAATCTGAAAAGAGGTGATTTATAAATAGATCACTGGGCGGTAATAGGTTAATAACATTAACGTGAATTCTAATCTAATAAAGTCATTCATTCAAAGATGAGAGTGGAACAATGATGTTAGAAGGGGCAAAAATATCTATGAAAGGAGATCAAATGTGTAAATCTATCTTGACCCTAGCAGCATAATATCATCGGCCGATGATCGGCCATTCATCCGATGATCGGATTCGATGAGTTCTCATCGGGAATTGCTCCAATACATGTATGTCTTGTCGGCCAAACAGAATCCGAGCAGCAAAATCCGATGAGTTTTGCTCGAAATACGTTGAGATTTGGAGAAATTTACGAGCAGTGCAGTCCCGTGCCGATGAATTTAGGATCAATTTTGGATGCTTGGCTTATTTTCATCGGGAAATTTGATCGGAAGGATATCGCTTTCCGATGAAAAGTAGCTCATCGAAAACCGTGCTCGGATACTGATCGAAATGATGTCATCGTGCGTTACGGGATCGGTTTACGAGGAGTTCGATGATCGGCCGAGCAAAATCCGATGAGTTGATGCTACTTGGGGAAATAGTGTTTGATGGAGTAAAATTAAACTGAACATGCGTTAGGGTAATTGAGTGCATTTAGTGATAAGATTTATAATGAATAAGGTTTAAAAATAGGTTAAAACAGCAATCTACCATGGCACGTTAATTATAAGTGCACTGAAGTATTTGACAATTGTTAAAAGTGAATGTAGAAAACTTTTCATTAAGCTGTACTGGCTTTGAAGATTCCATATACAATAAAATATTAAATATTTTTTCAAAGAAACAAAAAACATGTCTGATGCTTTCTTGTACTAGTCGACATGATATAAACCTAAAAGTCGAAACCTAAAACCATTCCATTGGAAAAAATATATTTCGCGAGAGAAAAATATTATATCCTTCATACAGATTAAGATATTTACATGATGCTATCTTCCGTACCATCTATTAAAACTCCAGAATAATCACATTACTTTAAAGAAAGTGTTGAATTAACTCCTACAAGCACTTTTTGTGCAACGAAAAGAGCGGCTTCATGTAGACTGCATCATAAATTTCCCCCTACCTTACTTCACTGTACCTAAAAGTCTTCGAAGTTATTTCGGTATACATATTTAGAACCGACTTCAGGAGATCCTTAACAACGATTAATGCTAGGCATTGATAATTATCAGAGCAACCGGCATTATCTGTGGGAAGGATCAGCAACAGAACTTCGAAGCGCGTTGAGAAGTTTAGAAAACAAATTAGGGAAATAGGCAGAGGAAGAACATAAAATGTTTTGGATGATTTTTTTCAAGTATTGTCCTAAAAAGGCTAGGGGATTTCTGTAATACGTGAAGTGCAATGTAACCGTTGATGTTTCGCTATCATAGCGCGGAGTCCAGGTTATGAGTAAAAACGATTCTAATAGAATGTGACTCTGAAAATTACATCTGTTTCTAGTGGAAACATACCAATATGATACTTAAAATTGATGTTATACTTTTGAATGTAATCAAAATGATAAAAATGTGTCCCAGTGAAATTTTTAGTATCTGTAGCTGGGTTTTAAATGAGAAGAGGAAAAAACCAATAGTAGCAAGCCTCGAAAAACTAAATGAAACAATGAATATTGTCAAAGGAAAATGAATACATTTTCTTTTGAGGCATAGCCTTACTACAAATTCTTCACCATTTATGCGATTCAACAAAAATAATCAGAACAACTCTTAAAATAGCACACACATATAAGCAATGCAACACTTAATTTAAACTGAAAAATATTACTTCTCGCATATAGTCGATGTATTTTCTTCAAATATCAGCTGCACTGTTAACTTTAGTAATTTGACAAAAGTTTATTTGTGTTTTTACCTACTTAATAATAGCGCATGCAGGAATGCTCATTATTGAAACGAATGTATACCGAGATAAAGTTAGAGAGTAGGCTAAAAATTTCTCCTTTCTAGCCTCTTACAATTAATAATAATAAAAAACAATGCGACAATTTAAAAAAGTTAAAAAGGAAGATCAGTTCACACATGCAGATTGCTCCATATGATTTACACGAAATTGAAATCAGAATTGCAAATACGAGCAGTTATAAAAGGACTGACAGCTTAACGTCAGCAAAACCTATTATTCCGCTAACACGGGGAAAATGAAAAAATTAATCGCCCCAATTAATTTTATCTCCTCATATTCCTCAACGATTAAATAAAAATAAAAATACTGTAAAACACAGGTAAGCTTTAAAATATTTCAAACGATTTGCAAATTACACTCCGTCAACCCCCTTACATTGAAACTATATAAATAACTAATCCTAAACTTACCCGACTACTTAATGTTACCTAGATTATCTTAGATCAAATAATTTTATACTTTTTTTACAGATCAGTCAATAACGGTTCGTCTATCACTAACATGATATACCAAAGAAAAAAATGCATTTTAACGTAAAAACTCAAAAAATTAAATTAACATTGATTCACAAATCCCGTTGTGTTTTACAATACTGTAAAACACAGGTAAGCTTTCAAATATTTCAGACGAATTGCAAAATACTTCTCCGTCGACTTACATTGAAATTATATAAATAACTAATCTTAAACTTACCCGACTACTTAATGTTATCTAGATTATCTTAGATCGAAGATTTTTATACTTTTTTCACAGCTCAGTCAATAACGGTTCGTCTATCACTAACATGATATACCAAAGAAAAAAAAAATATTTTAACGTAAAAACTTTAAAAGTTAAATTAACATTGATTCACAAATCCCGTTGGAATTGCATTTATTAATTCGTAATACAATCATCTTCGTTCGGTTTAATGAGGGGGAGAAGAGATAAATACCCATATCTCTCTGACTGCATTCATAATTGCCTTGTTAATTCCTGATACCGCTCAGGGACAAACGTTCACGGTTATTAATAATAATTATTGAGATCATTGCAATCAATCATTTTTCATTGTCCCGCTAATTGGTAGAATGAACTCGTTGAAAGAGCTCTAACTTCATGATAGTAAATTGCCGAAAATGAATTGGTGAGCAATTTCAAAAAGATTGATTGAATTTGAAGCTTGGAATTTGGTTATAAAACAAATTGTAACTTAAGTCTTTTTATACTGCAATGCTTTTTGCAAAAAATTTCTTCAGAATATTGTGAAAGAAATATACCCATTTTATGTTTTTTTTTCATACATTACTATATGCAATACATATGTGTTTAAAAAAATTCTGAGATTTTCCTTTAACCAGAAAAATTAACGCATTAAGTGCATAGTTAGCGATAACCTGCAGACAAAGGTTTTAGAATAAACTCGATCCCATTTAATAAGATCAAAGAGTTGTGAGCTTCTTATAAAACACCCGAAAAGCTTCTCAGATACAGAAAATATTCAAAATGCAATTTCTTTTCAAAAAAAAACTATTTTATTCAAATACGTTGTAAATCTGATAGAAGCTCTGCACTAGTTTATTTCTGACGCTGGGGTGAATATAACTAATGAAATCAAAAGTAGTTTTCCTGATTTCTCGCTCTTGGCATCCGACCCTTACAAAATAGCATTAGCAGATGACCAAGTTGGACCTTCAACTTTCGAAAATAGGTCCAACTTGGGTTCTCGAGTTAATTTGATAATTTCTAAGACTGATCTCGTAGATAGGTTTAATTTTCCTCGAGTACTTTCTACATACCAACACTCTGGCTGTTTCTTCTAATACGATAACTCATGAAAAGTACTTGTACCAGAGGGAGAAATTGCTTTTAAATGTCATCACAAGAGTTAAGTCTGTCTTCTCTAAAAGCTGTAATTAGTAAAAATAGCAAACGCATAGGTCAAAAGAAAGGAAAGAAGGTTTCAACTGCATTTCTTTACAATAACAAAATTGAGAAAGAGCAGAGAACGAAGGAAGAAAAGAGAAGGAAGAGGAAGAGCAGAAAAAAAAGAAAATAAAGTCTAAACTGCTGAGGAACAAAGTCTTTAAAGTAGAAAAAGCAGAGCAAAGAATAACACCAATTACCGTAAGAATGAAGAAAACAAAAATCAAATAAATAACAGGAAAAAAAAACAGAAACAAGATGATGATTCTAGTGATAATTGCGATTATGACGTTGATTGTTTTTTTCTTTGGAAATTTTAAGTCTTTGTAAAATTGAATGAGCTATGTGAACTGCAAAACAATAAGCTCAAACTCCTTTCTGACTTCAGCAGTGAGGATAACGATTGGCAAAGCAGTCCTTGTTTGAGATTGATCAGTGAACTATAAAGTACAAAATCTATTTATCCCAAATGCGAAATAGTTCAACCCCATTCTCCCTATCTGATGCCTCAATGCGGAGTTTTTTAATAGCGTTTTTTTTAACTTCTGAAATAGCGTGAAATTTAATATCTTATAGTAAATACATAAGCGTAAAATAACATTTTTTGAAATTTATTTAATGGGTTATAAACGAATGTGTGAACATTCACGCGTGCACATAATGTTTTCTAGAATTATTCAACTACACTTTGTAGTGAACTAGCACATCAGGTTTTGTTAAACTACTCGTGTTTAGTTTGTGTTAAAATACTTTTTGTTAGACTACTCGTTCTTGGCTGTCAAAAGGTTAAGAATTTTTTCTTTCATTAATAAAAGTTAGCTGTATTTAATATCATTCACTAAATCAAGAAGTAAAACATGGTTTTTGCTATGCAATCAAATTAGGACTTCGCATCAACAAAATTCTGTGCAACAACAATTTGTTTTCAACCAATGAGTTTTAAAATATAAACGAATTCATTGAAACTAACGTCCTCTAGTAAGACCAAGCACTAGCGCAGCCCGAACGAGCCTTGTGGGGGGGGGGGGGAAGCGGCATGGACAGACCAGTATTAATTACCAGAATGGTATTGACATTATGTATTGCGACCAAGAGCTGCAGAGAGGTCAACCCCCTAAACGCAGTTTTCTCTGTGTCAGTGAGTCTAAATAATACTAAGTTAAAACACATTCATGCCTTTCTCAGAAAAAAAACCAGATTTTTGAATTTAATATGTAGAGTCCCACACCATCACTCAAGGATAATTTCTGACAAAAATGCATGTTATTATTTTTGTAATAAATCTTTTCAATTCTTGCTAGTGAGAACAAAAATATTGAGCCAAAAAATCTAAGTTGAAAATTCAAATCTATTCTTGAGAGCTAGACTATTTTTATTTGAGCTTTCCACTACATTTACTATCACAAATTGAGTGGTTCTAATATATTTTTATGCTAAACATTTTCAGTAGAAAATAGCTGCATAATTTAGGCTCACAACTGCACCTTCCGAAAAAAATGTCTTACATTATAATTTTCAGTCTTTTAAAAGTTTCAAACTCTGCTTGACGGAATTCAAAACACTATAATCAAAGTTTTCAAATCAAATGAAAATACTTTGACTAATTCAGCCGACTTGAAACTTCAATTATATCATAACATAAATATTAAATAAACCTTTAGTAGGAGTTAAAGCTTTGTAAAATAATTTTAGTTGTTACTAATTTTTATAATGACTCAAAAACTTGAACTGAATATTCTTCAAAAATAACTTTTGGCTTAATGACTCTGCTATAGTAGCGACAATTTCTCGACCCTAAATAAGTCTAAAAATAGAGCAAAATAGATATGAAGTCTGATATATACATGAAAAAATAATGTACAGAATTATTGGAGATTAATAAAGAATATTGAAAATATTGAGTAAAATTTAAAAAATATACGAACAAGAGATTAATTCCAAAAGATATGAAATAGATAAAAACAAATCTCTTTTAGAAGAGAATTTTTTCTTAAACTCAGTTTAAGGCTACAGTGGACAAATAAAATTGATTTTTTTCAATTATTGATTTATGTGTCTAAAACTTTGTGTGCTTGTATTATTGTATATTTACGACATCTAAAAGCATAAACAGCACAAAATAGTGCAAAAACAATGAATACTTTTTTTCAAATTTCAAATTTAAATATTTTTTAAACAAAATTTCAAAATGTTCCAGGCGTCGCAATTTTTTTTCAAACTTTGAATTTCCACTTAATTTCCAATCATTAGGCATGATGGCACAAAACAATGCATTATATGCAATGTTTTATGAGATAGTTTATAAAAGATGGCTGAAAATAAAAATTTTCAGTTGAAAAAATCATATAAATTTTCAATTTCAGCCATCTTTTATAAACTATCACATAAAACATTGCATATAATGCATTGTTTTGTGCCATCATGCCTAATGATTTAAAATTAAGTGGAAATTCAAAGTTTGAAAAAAAAATTGCGACGCCTGGAACATTTTGAAATTTTGTTAAAAAATATTTAAATTTGAAATTTGAAAAAAAGTATTCATTGTTTTTGCACTATTTTGTGCTGTTTATGCTTTTAGATGTCATAAATATACAATAATACAAGCACACAAAGTTTTAGACACATAAATCAATAATTGAAAAAAATCAATTTTATTTGTCCACTGTAGCCTTAATATTTATTTTGTGAATGGATCGTTTAAAGCTCATCCTTCACCACACAAAAAAAAAGTTAAATACTTCTAGATAAAATATCTCTATCTAATTTGTATTTAAAAATCTATAGGAGAATCTTTTTTACATTACTGTTTCTACGAGAAAGAGCGCTAACGTAATTTACGTTTCAGCTTTTCTTCAAGAAATGAAAGAAACAAAGGAAAAAATTTGCATTCTTAGAGTACTGATGGTTTACCACAGTGAATTAATGCTGAATAAATTAAAGCGTAATGGTGTTACGTCCGAGGAAAAAAAAGAAGCTTTTTGAGACGTGCTCTAACTTCTACCCTTATTTCATACTGAGAGGCAAAAACTATGCTTTCAAAACAGAAAATAGCATAAGATGTAAGTCTGAAATTAGTGCTTTAATTAAGATGTTGGAATAGGTGCAATGCGTAAGAACTTTATCACATCACAACTTCATTATTAAATCATAGTTTTCAATTTATGGAAAAGTTACAGAACTAGTGATTGCGAGTAAAGTTTTTTAAAACTGTGCATAGAGATATGTTTGTTTGACGTATCACTAACTTATTTATATATATTTTACTTGTACGCAGTAGTAGAACAGATGTTGATTTGACAGAATAGTATTGATGCTATTAATGAAACAATAAAAATACTTTTATTTGGATAGGAAATAATTTGATATCCCTAATAAGTCATGAATTGACGGCAAATAAATAAATAAGCAATTTTGTTCAGTAAGGAAGAATTTATATTTATTTTAGAGTTTATCTATTTTTTATTGAAAATTTCAAGAAACAAAACATGAGTAATGAGTAACGCAAAAGTAATTCTTTAAGGTAAAAATAAGTAAGATAAATTTTTCTCGCCATAAAATAGAAAAATAATTTATGTTGAGGATTTTAAAAAAAATGTAAAATATTTTTATGTATATGGAGAGCACACTTTGCTTTAAAATTCACAATGATTAACACATTTTAAAATGAAAAAAGGTTCTTAGGAACAAATTGAATTTAACTTATAAAGACACGATAGCATTTAACATGTGAAGATGATTGTAAATGGTATTTTGAATGTTAAAATAGTATCTAGAAATGAAAAGCCAATTATCGCTTTATAGTGCATCCAAATAAATGTTTTCAGTTAAAAAATAAATCCAGAGTACGATTCATACAAATACATTTTAACAACCGTTTAATATATAGTGATACTAAAACTAAGTTTGATTTAAGTTATGATTCAAAAGACATACAAGAGAGCCTTTTTAGCGTATATGAATTGTATTTCTCCAGGCAATAAAAATATAAATTAGTTAAAAAAATGAATAAATAAACGGGAACTTAATCAAAGTTACTTGTAATCTCGTTCGCACACATTATGAATATGTAACACAGAATTGTGAAATTTTGTCTCAGGGAATTTAACCATGAAAACATAAAATATGTGAAGCACAATTAGGTCCTGAGTCGACGGTTTTGATATAGACTGACTGCTCATTATAAAAAGAATAAAATATTAATAGTTAAAAAAGGAAAGAAAAAAAATCCTAATAGAAAGTAAAAGTTCCAAAAGAGAAGCGAAAACTTTGTTTTCTATTTAGTTTGCTCAAATTGTCATTTGAAAAGCAAAATTATGAAAATACATTTTCTGTATAAAGAGGACAAGTACTGAACAATTCGTTACATTTTGTGAAATGCAATATGATTATAATTCAAAAGCTTGTATGACACTGAGTTTGAATGAAAGTATAGCTAACCTGTAAAAATTCAAATGAAATTTATATAATTCAGTAAAATGTTCAAAACTTTCTTACCCGAAATATTCAGGAAAATATTTTTTATTTATCACTTACCTAAAAAAAGAAAACATGCATTAGAAAAGGAGAAAGTTTCACAATTGAAATATACAAAGCAAAAATAAAATAAAACGAAACTAACTAATTTACATTTTACAGTAAAATTTCAATCATTGAACTCTTTTAATCGAATTCAGTTCACTAAATTTTCATTAATTAATTTTCAGTAAATAAACATCATCATTTCGAGGTGACAGAGACAGCCATTTCTACAACAGATACATATCATTTCCGATTTTCTATCACTTCTGTATTTCTCTCAAGTAAACCAATATATGTTTTGAACACTAAATATTTCTATTGTTCTAAATGCCATTAAATTTGTAAGCGGTAAGATCTAAAAGTAAAATACTACTTTGTTAAAGAATAATTTTTAACGCCTTACTATATTTAAACATAAAGAACAAAAAATAGAGTTGACTTTCACACTTTTCACACGATACAGGGTCCCCCGTACCTATCACAACTCGTGGTTTAACCGGGATAGGGCCCTGAAGAGCGTTCTGTTCTTTTTGAACCAGAACCAAGGATGTTTCGTTTCCCCAGATGTATCGTTTCCCTTTGAGGACTTTGTGACCAAGACATGTTTAACGTTTCCCAGCCACCATTAATCAAGACGGTGGATCTTTGATCGGCTGGAATTGAACCCGGGTCCCTCCGGTCACGAGTTTGACCCCTTACCGATTGGGCTAAACAGAGTTGACTGCATTATCAACAACACGATACAGACAAAAATTTAGTATATCATGTTTTATAAAACTTACACTGCGAGCATTTTCTTACTTGTGTGACGTTTACTGAGCGAATTTAGTTATAACTGCAGTACTTTAGTTAAAACAAATATATGAATCCGTCATTTTGTAAATGTGAACATGTGTAAAGCCAGAATTGGGCTTTCGACGTAAAGCATCTACAAGAACATGTTTTGAAAAGAGGAATTTAAACTGAAGTTTAAAGCAAAGATGAAAAATCTGTTTTGACTATATTTTCTTTTAGAAGTAAATAGCTTACTTATGTGCAGTAATAATAAATGGGGAATTCATGGTAGAGCAGAAATTGCAATACAATTAAACATACGTGTTTCAGGGCTAACGAAGAATAAGTTTATTAACTGATGTAGTTGTAAGCTTCCTAATGTACGAAATCCAAAAATCACGTATTGACAATAATATTACAATCTACGCTTATAAGTTACTTCTTTCATTCAATATTTATAAATATTTTGATGATTAATTTGTTTACTTCCAGTGTGAATACGGCTAAGTGTTTGTCAAAACTTTGAGAAAAATAGTTAAACTATGTAAACATTAAACTATGTAAAGATTAAACTATAAACATTTTACAAGCTGCACAGATATCATATTTTCAATTCATTTTAGTCTAGAAAGCTCACGAGACGTGTGTGTAATTTCAGTAACTTATAATAATTTTAAGTCTGTTTTACTATGGTTATTTTAGTCGCGTAGAGATGACGTTTTTTACTCTCGAGAAAGAGAGAGAGAGAGAGAGAGAGAGAGAGAGATTCAGTTTTTGCATAATGAATTGTGTTTACATTACTTATTATATTTTGAAAAAAAAAAGAAAAAAAGATTGCCCTTGATATGAATGATTGCGACATCGTTTGAGCTGCAATATTTTATTGTTTCTAATACCACTCGTTTATCCGAGCCCGAGTAGATGAAATCTACCCGATTTAACCCATATTGGACCACTGTCCTATAAACAGGACAGCTGAAATAAATAGTTGTAAATGACAAATAACGCGACTGATTTATTTAAACTTCGTGGGAAATCATTTTTGATGAACATGTGCATAATATGCAACCAAAAATTTGACAATTAAAATAAATTTAAGTTGAAAAATAAATTTTAAAAATATGACTTAAAAACATGATTTTTTTAATAATTAATTTAAAATTAAACATTTAGTTTAAAAATGAATGCATGGAATTATTTTTAGAGTAAAAAGATAGTGCTATTGATATGAATAAAAACATACAAGAAAATAGTTATAATTTATAGATTTATATAGCGAATTTTGCAGGTGTCCTAAAAACAGGACAACAGTCCAATACCTACCCTTATTTTCAACTGATTCAAATTCCAACATCGAATGTTGCTCCTAGCACGGTTGAGTGGTTATATTTAAAAAAAGGGTGTCATCTCGATTTACAAAGTGCACGATGGCAGCATTTCTGCTTTTTCTGATACTATTTTATTTTCAAAGATCTGATAAGGAAGGGTAATAAATTGAAAAAAAAAAAAAAAAAAACATAGTGGGGAACTAAATAAACGTATGCAACTAAAAAAAAAAAAGAAAGAAAGAAATCCCCACCACAACAGATAACAAACAAGGTCAAGTGGGTGGAGTTTACCAGTGTAAGGGTTGTCGATTGATTGACTGGCTTCCCCCATGGTATTATTTTGTACATCTAAAGATTTGCATTCCTGGACATGAGACTTTGTACATGTACACCTGTTCTCTTTGGGGGGAACCATTCTAATTTTCAGAATTCCTCTTAGATTGGAGTGTATCATTTGCTGTTTAGGCAGGGCCGTCATTTCAGCAGGGACGTCATTTCAAGTTTTTCCAGGGGGGCAAAGGGTAAAAACACAATACAATTTCACCAGAAAACAACAAAAACCACGCCCACATATGTAAATACATAGATTTCTCAAAGTCAGGGGGGAGGGAATTGACCCCCCTGCCCCCTAAATGACGGGCCTGCAGTTCAGGTTTTTCTAGGGGGGCCAGGTCAGTCATTTGAATTTTTCCGGGGGGGGGGGGCAAAGGGTCACAACACAATGCAATTTCATCGGAAAACATAAACCACGCCCACTTATATGTAAATACATTGATTTCTCAAAGCCCGGGGGGAGGGGGGCAATTGACCCCCTGACCTCCCCTAAATGACGGGCCAGACAAGGGTCAGACAGCGTCAAAGGGTAAAAAAACTGCAATTTCATCGGAAAACTACAAAAAATAAGCCCACTTATACGTACAAATGCATTCTTAAAGCCAGGGGGGGGGGATAATTGGCATTCTCTGACCCTCCTAAATGAGGGGCCTGTGTTTAGGTCTCTTTATATGCCAAAAATGCAATGTTGGACTTTGTTTGGACTGCTTTCCAAAGTTTCACTCTTAATTTTTTTTTCTAGGACAGTAAGTTAAAATTTTGAAATTTAGGTAGCGCATTGGACCGTTGTCCTATTTATAGGACAGCCTGTATTTAAAAAACTAAAAAAGATAATTTAAAAATTTTTGTTTTATATGTCTAAGCACCTCCTAGTAATAACATAAATGCAATTTTAAGTTTTTTTGATGACGCGTTCTATAAGTGGTCCAATATGGGTTAAGGCAGGATTTCATTTTTACGAGCACCATTATGGTGGTAGCTCAACACACATGCCATAAGGACCCGTTTATAGGGTAAGCCTCTATTCATAACACACTTTCACACACACAGAAAGGACAATGATAGGAGCGAGAGAAAGTAAGTCCATGCCCAAGCCAAGATTCGGCCACCGCATCCCGGTCAGACGTCTTTGACCACTAAACAAGGTGGCCGATTGCAATACTTTAACACGCATTTTTTGCAAACATATGCCAATTTCTTTTTTTGGGGGGACATTTTTAAAGTACTTAGGATCACTTCTGAGTTTAATTAAATGTTTGGAGTTTCACTAATTGAGTCAAAGGAACCTTTCAGATAACAAATTAACGATTTATGAAAAAAATACATTTTTAAACAATCGATTTCGTTTTTTGGCTTCTTTTGTAAAATTTAATCAATTGCAGAGAAAAGATTATATTGCGATAATAAAAACCTATTCTCCTTTTTTATTTAATAAAACAATATTTTAATACGTTTATGTTGTTTTCGTTTACTTGTTAAAACATCGTACATGTAATTAAAAAAGAAAAAAATGATGGAAACGCAATTTCGAAATTTTAAGAGCGTATCTTTAACAATTCACGGTTTCATTGCGCAACTTTGCAACAAATTGAAAGCAAAGTAACATAAATAAATCAACGGACAGGGAATTTTAAACAGGAACTCCTTATTTAAGCAGCCAATCTTATTTGAACGGTGCGTAATATCCCTTGGCTACAACATTATCTACAATCCAGCATTTGCTTCAAAGCTATTTGATAAGCAGGTTTGTGCGATTTCATCAAATGAAAGTGTTAAAATGTGTTTGGTCTCCTATCGTAAACATGTCTAAGTTATCTTATTAGTCTTCTAAGTAGTGAGCCTATACATTCTACCGGCTCACATCTTAAGCAACCTCTTTTAAAATCTACAGAAGCTTAAGCTAGTTGCGATATAACCAAAGAATATAATTTGCTTTTCCAACTTAATAACTTAATTACAGGTTAAACGCGTATGAATAAAACCATGTCTTACACTGCAAAAAATAAACTGTTGTTTTTACAGTATCATACTGAAAGCAGATGTTTCAGTTTAAAACTGTAAAATGCACAGTAATAAACCATAAAACTAGCTATTTTACAGTTTTTTACAGTTTATTGCTATAAAATTAACAATTTTACAGTTTGGTACTGTGAAACTAGCAATTTTAGTTTATTATTGTAAAAATACAATAAAATTAGCTGAATTATACTGCAAAAACAACATTGTTTTTTTCATTGTAGTTTATGTATAAATCATGGACACCTTAGAAACGTAAGAGATATTTTAATTTATGCCTTGTATAGGTAAGTACGATTTCTATAACTTAAACGGCAATAGAATGGAGCACCAAAGTCATAGAAGAAACAACGTTAAACATGCACAAATAACGCAAATATCATGGGTTATAAAGAGCGCTTTTTATATGCAAGAATTAAATTATATAAGCAGTCCTTATATAATTAAAAGACATCTTATGTGCAATATTTTTTTCTTAAACTAAAAGTCATCATTTAAAGCATTTTAATTACGCTTTAGAAATTATAGAGTACATTTTCAAGAAGAAAGTGCTTCCAAGCAAATGTTGAATGAAACTCAAGCTCTAAGTTTCATACGCTATACTTTGAACTGTCCTGGAACTATTCAAGTATGTTGAATGGATATTATGAACCACAGAACACATCCTTTGATGAATATTTTGCATTCTCCTAGAAAAATAACGTTACCCTTGTATAATAAACTATCGTTGAATGATAAGCGAAGTTAAATTGCTATTATCAATGCAACAGTGACTTGAATGCCATCAAAAATAGCTTCTTAGTAATAAGTATGCAAGTTTTATATTTAAGTGTGCTGGGTAAATACATTTACGAAGATTCCATAAGAAAAATTATGTACGTTTTTGTACATTTATAAATAAATCCCAATATATGTTTATGTATATATTTGGGTATCCATATCATACAAACGTATAAATACATTTTACATGCTTTAATATTAATAAATTGCATGCAAAATATTGCGCCAGTACGTAATATGCTTTCATACAAAAGCTTAAAAATTCACATAGCATGAATAAAATAACTCGGGGCAGAAAAGAGAGCAAAGTTTCGAACTCTATAGTGCTTGTGTTATTGCTACTTATCATGAGGTGTTATTTACTTGATATTTATGTCTATGCAACAATTACTCTACAACAGAGCTTTAAAGTCAATTAATTATTGAAAAGTAGCATCAAACAATAAACGTTACTCTTAAAGCATCTGTAGTTACTTCTTAACTTGATTGGTGCTGATGACAAAGGCGGAACATTCACCTAGTTAAAGCATTTCCGGCAGCATTGATGTATTGTAAAAGCACTTTGACAGGACTAGTGTCGTACCATTGTCTCAAGAAATTCCAGATCCATTATTTATGTCTTTGGCAAGACTAAGCCTTAGAAACACAGCCTAGAATTCTGGCAATAGACGCTTAACGTGTAGCGCTCCCCCCAAATTTCTCGAATGAATGGCATTGATGGACGTCCTTCCAGTGCGCGGTACTCGTCTAATTGTATCCAATTAGACGGTCGAATTTGGCACCCAACCAAAACTTCATCCATCTTCAATTACGTCTTGGACCATGAGGGCCGATGACAGTCGTTCACGCTAAACAGATTCGAGAAGACCCCTTTAGATAGGTTAGCTATATACTATCTTCCTATCATCCAGACATCTCTAAGGTATTACGCGAGAGATGCACGTGAGGGGTGTAATGTACAGTAATGTGTAATCGTACATTGTAGGGAAGCCTGTGTGGAAATGTATTTTTAGATCCGCGTGCTTTTCTGGGTGTATTTTTGAAGCAATTTTCCAAGATCAGCGGATCTTTTTGATTGCTTGTCAAAAGGTTTGAATGAATGAGCGTGTTATTGAAACAGCTTTGGATACTATTAGATATAGAAACAAAAATTGTGCATAGAATAAAAGAAAAAAGGGAACTCAAAGCACAAATACTTAAATCTTACTTAAATTTATCTAACTATATGTGTGAAGCAAAAAGTCGAACAAAAAAACAGAAAAGTACCAAATGCAAAAATTAATCTCCGAAAAAAAAAAAAAAAAAACAAGTGAAAAAGGAGTGGCATCGGTATCAGAAGAACAAGTATCTCCCTCTCCCCCATACAAGTCCCCTCCCCAATATAAAGCGTGAAAATACGCCTGACTAAAATTTTTGGAGTGCATATCTGTTTTTCAATGCTTGAAGTACCGTAAAGTCGGGTTACTTGGATCCTAAGGGGTTACTTGAGCCCATTACAGTAAAATGATAAAATCTAGGTTTGGTACTTATTAGTTGAAGACTTGCACGTAGTTCCTCGTTTTTCCTCTAGGTAGAAGCACTCTGCAGTCTCTAATGCTAGTACCAAACCCAGATTTTATCATTTTACTGTGGGCTCAAGTAACCCTTTTGTGGATCCAAGTAACCCGACTTTACGGTACCCGTGTGCCAGGTGTTAATAATATCTCTGCCCCCCCCCCCCTTTCAGCACTAAGCTTTTGGTGTCGAACGACAATTATTCAATTCAAATGATTAAAACTCCGATCCAACGCCACAATCAAGCTCCAAGGGATAGTTAGCAGTCACCAACTACCGAGGAACGAAATCTGCTCAGCTACTTTGAAGTAAAACTTACTAAACACCACACCACAGCAATAAATATAATAATCATAATGGCTGGCTTAAGCAGGGTTGCGTGGAGTTTTAATATCAACCGTTCATATTGTAACTGAGAGTTGAGCAATTCTATCTCTGATAAAACTCTTTTCATCTGGTGAGGATCAGGTTAAAAATTCCATAGATCTGATCCTCTCCTTCTGCACATTATAAGGGATATTTTTATCATCGGGGTTTGTAAATACCCGTATTGAGTCTGCTTTCTGGCCAATGTAAACGGGCTCATTGAAGTGTGAAGGAATCAAAGAATTATGAGAAATTTGTCTTTCGGTCCGGTCCTCTACATCTTGTTGTTAGAAACTTTCATATTAACGTATTGAAATGCTTTATAAAAAAAAGTCTCAAAAACTCGATTTAAAGTATACTACTCGACTAAACTATATCCGAGTCACCGGGAATATGATAGCTGCATGGTTTTCATGTCTATGTGTCTGTAGGGGAGGAGGTGGGGTGTTTTGCTTGAATAGGGCTCAGCTTTTTGTATTTGCCCATATTATCGATTTCCGAAGTTTCGAGACTGCTGTGCTTAAGTTACACTATTTAATAAGAAGAGAAATTTTCCAAGGCACGCCAGATTTCTATACTTACTCTTGAATAAAGTAGTATGCATTTTAAATATGCATCTATGCACAGTCGAATAATTGAAAACTTAATCAATAATTTTGATGTTTCAAGAAATATATTTAATCTTTGGAAAGTGTTTAGAGAATGCAGCATCGCTCAAGTTTGAATAATTAGCTTTCAACGAAACGACTTTCTTGAGCTTTGCATGCAAATCATATTGTTAGTGTTGTAATATATACACCGGAAAGTAACCCTTAAAAGAGCTTCTATTTGAATAAAATTCATTTATAAATGTGACAGAATTTTTTTAATTCAATTTTTCTTTGTGAATTTATTCAAAATCAGTATTTATCTAGTATAGTGAATAATGTCGTAATTTCATTTACATTTTGTTTATTGAACACTTAACTGAAATTTGAATTCAAAAGTACAGCATGTAATTTGTCCATGAAGAAATAAATTTTGGAACAGCATAATGCGATTGGAACTCGTCTCAAACTAACCTTCATTTGCATCGCATTACACATTCAGATTTATCTCACATACTTTTTCACTTTTGAATATATCAGAGTTTTTAAAAGAAATGGAGGGGATCTCCCACTAAAGTTAAGCTTTCGATTATCATAACGGCTATGAGAACTTTTGGTGTAATCGTGTTATGGTATTTATGAAGCTGATTTACTAGAAAAATGTGTTCTGATCTTTTAAAAGCAATGTTGAAATGCACTTGTCAAATGATATTTACATTAGATGAATTCGGAAGCAATAAGAGTTTTCTCAAATATATGCACTTGAAACTTCGCTTTCCTTATGCCATTTGGTCTTATGATACGGTGTTTTTATAGAACATGTAGGCAAAATCGAATAGTATTTACCTCAAACAGTGTAAATTGCTGCTCGTTTTTTTAAAGACAATATTAATCATGTTATCATCATACAGTGTGCCCCATTCAACTTGTAGGACATTTATTTTTGTAACCGTTAATCCTATAAGCACAGTTTCAACTGCAAAAATGGTAAATATGAGGTGCAGAGTTAATATACAAAAAGTTTGAAACGGAGGAGAAAATTAGTAAAAAATACGCAATTTAGCATTTTATTTGCCCCCTATCGCTTCAAAACTATATTTAGGGAAACAAATCTCCATTTAAAAATAATACCAATACAAAAAAAAAAAAAAAAAAAAAAAAAAAACAGTAGTTCAACCAATATTCATCGAGACATGAAACGCAGCGTGCTGTGAATTTTTCCATTTTACACTAGTATACTGCAAAATATGAGCTGTTGTTTTTACAGTATAATACTGGCAGCCGAGGTTCCAACTTAAAACTGTCAAATGCATGGTAATAAACTGTAAAATTAGCAACTTTACAGTATATTGCTGTAAAAATAGTAATTTTAGTTTATTACTGTAAAACTAGCCACTTTTACAGTTTATTACTGTAAAATTTGCTGTATTATACTGTAAGAACAACATTCATTTTTTACAGAGTAGTTAATTACACTTTTCTCGGAGGAAATATTACTTTATCCAAGGATTTAAAATTGTATGTGAGTAAAGAGGGTGTTTTTTTTCAAATTGTACTAGATTTTGTAGCATGTGCTTAGGAATTATAGCACTAAATTTCAATTTAATTTTCAATAGCAATAAAAAGCATTAATATTTTGTTTTTCTACTGTGATAATATGTCATTCTTCTGAAAGCGTAGTTTTGAAACATTTCAACTTTTATTTTTCCTATTTTTAAAGCAGTAGCTTAGTTCAAATGATATTCGTTATACAAAAAAAAAAAAGAAAGAAATTAAACATAACTAACCACTACTATCAAAAGTTTCAGCTTTCTAATGTTACAAAGGAGAAATATAATCTAAAAATGCGATATTTCACGAGGTACGAAATTCTTCGCAACAATTTTTAATGCACATGCAAGATTCTGTCCAGGAATTCTCTGGCTGTTTGCCAGAGTAAGCATTTCGGAATTTCAACAACCTCCCCTCCCCCTCAAAAAACAAAATTTTCATCATAAAATTTCAGGCTTAAACACACTTCACAAAAATTAAAATAAAATAACTGTGAAAGAAATTGGAAACTGAAACAAAATGATTTTCTACTGTAAGCCCGCACGTTATACACATCACAATATATTTTTTGCTTTATGAAAGGATGAATCCCTTAAACGTCTTATAATGTACGGCACAAAAGTTTTATGTACTAGAAAAAAATCACGGAAATTCAGAATGGAAGTATATAAGAAATAATCTCAAATTACAGCTAACATTTCAAAGAATTTAAGATTGAAGGAAAACTATTTGAGGCAAGCTTCAAAAAGCAGTGGCGTAAAGAGCACCCCGCAACTTCCACGGAGTGGGGTGGCGCATGAATTTTGATGGCTCACGATTCTGGAAAAACAGCACAATTAGTTACAATGAAAAAAATGATAACAATAACTTTTCCCTTCGGCAAAAAATTAACTGTTGTTTTTACAGTATAACACTGGCAGCCTAGGTTCCAATTTAAAACTGTAAAGAGCACACTAATAAACTGTAAAACTAGCAATTTAACAGTTTCTTACTGTAAAGTTAAAAATTTTACAGTTCATTGCCGTAAAATTTAGCTGTATTATACTGTAAAAACAACCGTATAATACTGGCAGCAGAGGTTCCAGTTTAAAACAGTAAAATACACGGTAATAAACTAAAATTAGCATTGTTACAGTTTATTACTGTAAAATTAGCAGTTTTTACATTTTATTACTATAAAACTAGCTGTATTATACTGTAAAAACAACATTCATTTTTTACTGTGTAGGCTTTCCAAATGCATAATTACATCCTCCTTTTTAGCCTACTTTCCCGTTAAAAATAAAAGAAAGACGAAAAAAGTATTAAAATAGCTTAATGCATCTAAAAAATATCGCCAAGTCCAAAAAAAATCGCCAAGTTAAAAAAAATATCGCCAAGTAAAAAAATAAAGAGGTAAAATGAATATCGAAAAATTAAAAGTTTGAAAGTAGGGTATTGAGATGGGGAATTTGTGTGTCGGTCTGTCGGTCGGTCGGTCGGTCTGTCGGTCTGTCTGTCCCCCCCTAATAACTTTTGAATGAACATTCCGATTTGGACAAACTTTTTTTTGTTGGAAAGATCTCGGCGAGTACAGCTCATTCCCATATTTGATTTTTTGATTTGAACAATTTTTGGTTCAACTTTGAGCCGTTCAAATAACCGGTCCCGCGATACTAACTTTTGAATGAACAGTCCGATTTGAACAAACTTTTTTTTGTTCGAAAGATCTTTTCAAGGATACTTCATTCCCGTACCTACATTTTTGATTTGAACAATTTTTTCGTTCAACATTGAACCGTTCAAACAAGCTCTCACCCCTAATAACTTTTGAGTGAACAATCCGATTTAAACAAACTTTTTTTTGTTCGAAAGATATCGGCAAGGATACTTCATCACCGTATTTAAATTTTCAATTTGAACATTTTTTCGTTCAACATTGAACCGTTCAAGCAACCTTTCTCCACCTAATAACTTTTAAGTGAACCGTCTGAATTGAATAAACTTTTTTTGTTCGAAAGATCTCGGAGAGACTCGTTCCCATATTTCACTTTTCAATTTGAACCATTTTTCGTTCAATGATGAACCGTTCAGAAAAATTTTTAACATGAGCGCCTACTGGGAAATTTAAATTGAATGTTGATTCTAAACTTAAAGGCGGATTTCCTTCAAACTAACTTTGTAAGAAAACAGTTTTGATAAAAAATGTATGTTAAGTACTTTTCTGAAAAAATCTTCTGTGAGGACTCTGATTCCGACTCCGACTCCGCAAACATGGCGGAAATGCAGGCTCAGAAAAAAATGACTGACTGGGCAGACGATTTTTTGTTTATTTATTCATTTTTTTGGTTTAATTTATTATTATTATTATTATTATTTTTTTTTTGGCAGACGATATTTTTTTTTGATTACAAAAATTGTTCATTCACGAGAGCATTTTATTCTTTACTTATATTTAAAAGCTATTATTGTTAAAAAGCTTTCGATAAGGTGCCGCATGTAGCACTACTCAGTAAATTAGCTGATATAGGGGTAGGAGGTAAAATTCTTGTTTGGGTTAGGAATTGGCTGACAGGAAGGAAACAAAGAGTAGTTGTTAGGGGTAACTATTCTAAATGGAGTGAGGTTTTAAGTGGGGTTCCCCAAGGATCAGTTTTAGGTCCCCTTTTGTTTATTATTTTTATGAATGACATTCATGAAAATGTTTCTGGAAACATGAATTGTTTTGCCGATGATGTCAAACTTATGGGGGTTGTAGAAAATGACGAACAAATAAATCAGCTGCAACAGGATTTGGACCATATTACTAAATGGGCAGACAAGTGGGGTATGGCAGTTAATGTCGGCAAATGTCAAGTGCTGCATTTCGGTCATGGAAATAAGCATACAAGCTATTATTTACAGGGTTCAGTCATTAGTAGGGCAGATAATGTTATGGATCTAGGTGTCTTAATCAATCAGGATTTCAAGTCTAGTCAACAGTGCAGCATAGCTAGTAACAAAGCCAATAGGATGCTTGGGTTTATTATTAAATCTATTTCAAACAAAAATAAGGTTCTTCTGCCTCTATATAGAAGTTTGGTAAGACCTCATTTGGAGTATGCTGTTCAGTTTTGGTCTCCTTATCTGAAGAAAGACATTAATTTATTGGAAAGGGTACAAAGAAGGGCTACAAGGTTAGTAAATGGGTTTTCTAATTTAGACTATGATTCCAGACTTAGAATACTTAATATGTATAGTCTTGAGCGAAGGAGAGCCAGAGGGGACATGATTCAGTTGTTTAAATTTATTAAAATGAATGATGTTACGGGGTTAGATTTTCGCACGGAAAGCAGGACAAGGGGTCATTGTTTTAAGCTGTTTAAATCTCAGGCTAATCTTGAAATTCGAAAAAATTACTATTTTAGCAGGGTAGTGGGAACTTGGAATAGCTTACCGGAAGAGGCGGTAAAGAGCAATGGAGTAGATGGCTTTAAGAGAGCCATTGATCTTCATTGGGGTCTTTAATTTGACTAGGATCAGCCAAGTTGGGCCCAGAGCCTGCTGCTGGTCGCCACATTTGTATTTGTATTTGTATTTGTATTTAACAACTGGCAACGGATTAAAAATAAAATTCGAGACATTTTATTAACGAACAAGGTTTTTTTTCTTTCTTCGATAAAATGTGCTTTGATGTTCTTTGTACTTTTATTTCATTTATTATTATTTTTTTTTTCATTTGAAAATGATTGTGAAATTTTTCTACGGAAGAACTATAGCAGTTACATTCTTTAAAAGGTGCGACAAAACTTTATTTACTCGTTTATTTACTTTTTACGTGTCCTGATCATCTGATGAGAGGGGTATATTTTGCTTTTAGAAATCAGCTTTAAGTGTTATAAAGGTATGTTTGACACAATTTTCAGTTTCAGATATTCAAGAGAATATTGATTAGATGCTAGATTGCCGATGTCGATGTACGGGAAAGTAGGCTCGTTTAGTTCTTGACAGAACTTCTTGTTAATATTATAACTGTAAACTTTGTGGTAAGTTTAAGATAGGGCACTTTTATACATCTTGCGGGAGATCACACCTAAATATCTATGTACGCCACTGATAAAAGGTGATGCTCTGCAAATTAAAAAGAGACGATTTTGCCCGTTAAATATTTTTATGTATAAAGCTAACGCTTTTAAAAATGGGAATAAGTTCAAATAAAAAATCTAATTAGGATTGTTGAAAAGTTTAAGTTTAAAAGAATTATTCCCAATCATTTGGCTAAAAGGTAAGGGGTAAATAATACTTAATAGAAAAAGCTACACCTTACAAATATGACAGTTACGCAGCACAGAAAAGCAAATATCCAAAGAAATGTTAAATTTCTATTTTTTCAACTTGTTATGAAAGAAAATGCAGTAATAAGTTATTTAGTTCAAAACTGTGAGACCACAGTATTCCCAATCACCAGTCTAAAAAGGTAAGAGGTAAAAAATACTAAATAGAAAAAGCTACATCTCACAAATATGATAGTTACGCAGCACGGAAAAGTAAATATCCAAAGCAATGTTTAATTCCTATTTTTTATACTTGTTCTGAAAAAAATGCAGTAATAAGTAATTTAGTTCAAAACTGTGAGACCAAAGTATTCCCAATCATTTGGCTAAAAAGGTATGAGGTAAATAATACTCAATAGAAAAAGCTACATCTTACAAATATGATAGTTACGCAGAACAGAAAAGCAGATATCCAAATCAATGTTAAAATCAATGTAAATAGTGGAGACAAAAAATTAGCTATATTTTTGGGGCGTAGCTTTTAAAAAATTGATAAATTTCTCAAACGGATTGTGTATGAAACTCTTGCTAAGATAAAGTTCTGCTGCTCGTAGTTGCTGTGGTTACGGGGCCCTGTCTGAATAGCTTTACAGATCTTTATCTCAAAGAAAGATTTCTTCATACTTCAACACAAAAGACTTCAAGTATTACTCTTCGAATTATTTTATCGCATTTACGCTCGATTAACGTTAATTCAGTTTTTATAACATAGAATTTGAAGCAAAGCTTTAGCAAAACAAAGCATGCAATTATCCTCCGAAAATATTAGCTTAAATTCCGGATAAAAACAAAACTCAGAAAAGTGGTAGTCGAACGGAATAAATACTTTATCTACTAACGCTGATTTAATTGAAAATTTCGCACATAATTACAAAGGGAAAGTTGATAAAAGACGCCTTGCCTGAATAGAAGTCAATAAGACGCATACCGAACTATAAGGAAGCCACCATGTACCGGTATTTTGTTCTTAATAAGCATATTTTAATTAAATTTTCCGACCTTTAAGTAATTGCACTTCTTTAATGCACGAAATAAGCGGGGTCAAGACGGTATGCACAGCTCTAATGAAATGCAAATTTTGTATCTTGGACACCAAAAAGGCTTTGGCGTCGCCTGAGAGCGGAAATACCTGGAATTACAACAATTAACGTTGATTGAAGCTGGAGGAAGAGTCTCGAGAGAAAAAGCTATCCCAGAGGAAGTGCATTAGTGGAGTGGCAGCTTTTATATATCACCGACTTTTCCACGTTATGTAATTTAAAGTTTTGGGAATGTGCTCCAAAACAAAATGTGCGTAATTAGCTCACTTAGGCTTCGTGCATTTCCCAAGAATTAGTTTAAGAAGATAAAACTCCGCGCGCACTCGCTCTTCTTTCAAAATTAATCTAATCTGATGCAAACCCTGGATTGCGTCCTCTTACTATTAAGAGCGTTTCTCGCCACCTAGGGTCGCCAAGATTCATTATTCTTGAAAGTAAGATAGACGAGCAATATTTGAAAATCAGTCACTGGTGATGCCCACTCAAGGACAAGTATAACTAAGGACACTTTGAGAAATTTGTTGTCATCATCATAGTCATTGTTTAGGGATGTGTAGTTTAGTCCAACGAGGCAAAACTAAATTGATGGAACACTAGAAATTGACGTTTTTAAAATTCAGGCATGAGCAACAGTGGCAACGACTGAGAAGCCTTTCTCACCCAAAAAACTTGTACCCCAAAAGCGATTACTTAAAACCTCAAATATCGCTTAGCATCTAATACTTTGCATAGTCCTCTTTTTCCATCGATTTCTTTTGTACCACACCGATCGTTATAACAGTCGGAACTCCGTTCTGGTACTGCTTTTCACGAAATAAAAATATTTTTCATTTATGAATATATATATAATCAACTCTCAATAGCTTGAAGCTTTAAGGAAATTTATATATATATAACATAGTTCCTTATAATATAATATTATATAAATAAGTGTACTACATATATAAGCAACTAATACATACATAATTTTCTTTTCCTTTTTTTTTTGCTAATAAGGAATGAGAATTAACATTACTTTAGGAAAATAATGTTGGTTTAAAGAAAAAGAAATAGCTTTTGTTCTTCAAGTGCGATGTTTCTAGTCATATATAACACGTAGTATTTCATTCAAAATTATATATAAAAAAGGCGAATGTGCTTAAAACGAACTATTCAGAAAAAAATGAAGCTTAGAATACTGAAAGAAATTTGAAACATATAGAGCTGTTACTTTTCCGCTATTATTAGAAATAATTCAACTCATTATTCTCAGAAATAAACGACGTTATACGCACTAGACAAGGGAACAGCCAGGAGAAATAATGGAAGTAACTACAAGTTCGGGAGAAAGGAATCTTGAAAGCGTCTCTAGGGTAGTAAATATTACTGGAAGTAAAATAAGTTTTCCTTTTGGTTAGTGAAATTTTCTTTAAGAAATAAACAAAACTTAAAGCGCTCTTTGATTGTTATTTAGCAGATACAAAAAACGACATTATTTTAAAAATAATTTTTGCAGGGAAGACATTTTAGATGAGTATTTAAAAATATATAAGCCAGAAAATTTACCCTGCCTCTCACACTTTATTGCATATGAAACTCTAAAATATATTTGGATAAATACAACGTTGAAAAATTACCAATACGTAGGGACACTGCAGACGCGTGTTTCGGCGTTACAAGGAACACCTTTTTCAATGCAAAAAATTATGAGCTAATGGAGACACTAACCTCTGGCAAAAGCTGGCGATCCTTATAACGCCGAAACACGTGTCTGCAGTATACCTGCGTTTTGTGCTTTTTCAATGTTGTATTTATCCTTTACATTTACGCACACTGGTATTTATTTTTTCTAAAATATAGTTGAGTCTCGGTAACTCGAAGTATCAAGGAATCGGCTAGAACCTTACAGAAGTTCTAACACTCATCTCAAGAGCTTGGGAAAAATAAAAGCTTTGAAATAAAGGAATATTCGAGTTATAAGGCTTCTAGTTATTGATACTTCATGCAAGATTTTAAGTGTTTGCTGAAAAGTTAGTGCGATTTTGTTCGTATACTGTAATACAGTATTATTACGCGTTAAGTGGTATTGAATGACATTTAATTATTAATTACGGAATGAAGACGCACAAATGATAATTATTCAATCTGTTTAAAAAAAAAAAGAAAAATAAATTAAAATTTTTTTGTGTGACTTATTTGCTGCAATGGGAGTTGTTTGAGTGGGATGCTGTCTGCCAATTTTTATCAATTTTTTCACAGAACATTGTTCTGTGTACAGGGCTTGGCACCTGTTTGTCACTGTCAACATCACAATTTAGTTAAAATATTCCTGCTCATTCATACCTTACGCTTGTGTGGAGCATTATTTTGCACTTAATGAAGGTACCCAGGTAGCACAAATAACCTTTAAACGTTTTATTAACGTTTTTAAGCGGTTGTTACAACGTTAATAACCATTTTACAACCTTTAAGAAACCAAGTGTGCTACTTGGGTAGTCAGTCTTCAAGTAGGTGTTTTCGGTATTTGCTTGAAAACTTGCGATATTTACGTTGATATTTTTTATTTTTACTGCTATAGCTGATAACTAAGGAAGGGTGCATGTACTAGAGCTTTACCAACACACTCTGCGTCGCTTCTACATAGTTTTTTATTTTGAGATTTAAACGTTTTTTGCAATAGAAATTGTTATGTACATAAAAAAATACGGCTTTTAAAATTGACTTCGAAAATTTTATGTTGGTTGTAACTTTTGTCAGACTTTTTGCGGTTTACAGAACACTTTAAACACGGGCCATTGCTTCCCAGTAATGAATAATAACTAAAATTTGAAGTTAAAAATACAAGACAACGTGTCCAAAATTACAAATAAAATATTAAAAAGAGTTTGAAAACTCTATCAAATAGTTATTTCGGGGCTTTTACAAATGAAGCCCCATCATCAGTTGCGAAAAGAGGATGGTTCAACTGACCACAGTCAAGTGAACAAGTAATGCGAGACAAGCGAAGGTAAATATACACCGAACAGAAAGAGTAGGTCCGCAGAAACGTTACGGGTCAAAGATGAATTAAAATTTTTTCAATAGTTCAATTTCATCAAAGCAAAACAAAGACAATAAACTATAGCATTTAGGATGAGCCCTTCCAGAGATATTAAATAACATACATAAAGCGTTCATATCAATCAAATCAATGCGTGTAGTAAGAACATTGATTTAAACTTTTATTTAAAATTGAGAAGATAAGAAGATTTGGAAACTTGTCTTAGGACGTAATACGTATAATCAGCAAAACAATAAATGGGTATAAAACTAGCAATAAATTTCCAAGCTAGTTTCAGCGGAACTTTCCTTTCCACTTGAATTATGAGCTGTACAAATTTGATTAGAATTTAGACTCGGAAAATAGTTAATGGGAGCTATTTAGGAATCTGAAGGGGAGCATTTTTATTGATAGTATTCATTTTACGAAAACAAGAAAGAAAATTCCAATCTTTTGATTTATTCACGTGGTTTCATTCCCCCGCTATCGACGGATACCTAGGAAGAAGTGCGCTATTTGTTTGAGCCTGCCTTAAAATAAATGAATGATTTTTTCAATATTTGTGTTTTTTGGAGAAAAATTAAACTACGATGGATTGTAAAAAAGGAACGAAAAAATGTTTTCTGTATAAAGAGGCTGCTCAGAATAACTCATTGTTCAAAAACGAATCGCTCAAGAAATCATATCTTATTTCTTGGAAATTTTGTTTTCGCTCAAGACTATTAGTGATATTTGTGTTGAAAGAAGTAAAGAAGTAGAATAATTTCATAAATTTATAAACGTCATGAAAGAATAGGTTGACATATGTGGGATATTATCATGTAAATTACCGTTACTGTATTTTTCTTTTTAAGGGGAAACAAAATTCATGCTGTTCATGCAATTAAGTTTCTATACAAACTTGATAAAATATGTAACCAAGAGAGCGTGTTGATCATTTTCTAATAAATGCATTGGTGTTTTACGAAAGTTACTGATAACACCAAAACATTAAACATTTTCAAACATAATGTTTTAAAATAAACCAGTAATAATTTAAATTTAAGAACTAAATTAAAATAAATACTTTGTTTCACAGGAATAAATTTAATCGTTAAAATGTAAAGAACGTCCTCACTAGTTCACTTTCCATTTTTTTGAAGTAAACACACACACACAGAGTTAAAACCCGGTTTTGAATATAGGTGCACGTTAAAGTTCAAAGTCAAATATTATGTGTTTCCGAATAGTAGTTTTTAAATACTTTCTTTTATCCGACATTTCCGACGAACCAAAGGAGGCCCGTTCCTGGTCCATTTGGTAAATCGAAGGCATACTGTACTTAAATAACATGCTTTATTGAATACCATTATGCAAAATCACCTAAGACTCCAAGTGCCGGATAAATAACAGTAAAATTTCTAACTACTACCAAATTAAAATGTCCGTGAATGTGTCTTACAAAATCAATACTCTCTTCAATACAACTACACCGTAAAAAAAGGAATGATGTTTTTGCAGTATAATACAGCTAATTTTACAGCAATAAACTGTAAAATAACGAATTTTACAGCACTAAACTAAAATTGCTAATTTTACAGCAATAAAGTGTAAAACTACTTATTTTACAGTTTATTACCGTGAATTTTACATATTTAAACTGAAATCTAGGATGCCAGTATTATACTGTTGTTTTAACAGTATAATATTTGTTACATTTTACGGCAAAATGTAACAATATTATACTGTTAAAACAGCAGTATAATATTGCTGACTGTGTCTTACAAAATTAATACTCTTTTCAAGACAACTACACTGTAAAAAAGGAATGAGGTTTTTGCAGTATAATACAGCTAATTTTACAGCAATAAACTGTAAAATAACGAATTTTACAGTACTAAACTAAAATTGCTAATTTTACACCAATAAAGCGTAAAATTGCTTATTTTAGTTTATTACCGTGAATTTTACATATTTAAACTGAAATCTAGGATGCCAGTATTATACTGTTTTTTTAACAGTATAATATTGCTACATTTTAAGGCAAAATGTAGCAATATTATACTGCTAAAACAACACTATAATACTGCTGAATGTGTCTTACAAAATTAATACTCTCTTCAAGACAACTACACTGTAAAAAAGGAATGATCTTTTTGCAGTATAATACAGCAAATTTTACAGTAATAAACTGTAAAATAACGAATTTTACAGCACCAAACTAAAATTGCTAATTTTACAGTAATAAATTGTAAAATTGCCTATTTTGCAGTTTATTACCGTAAATTTTACATATTTAACAATATAATATTGCTACATTTTACGGCAATAAACTGTAAAATTTCTAACTTTACAGTAAGAAACTAAAATTGCTAGTTGTACAACTTATTACTGTGCATTTTACAATTTCAAATTGGAATGCTAGCTGCCAGTACTATACTGTAAAAACAACGGTTCATTCTTTGTAGTGTACCATCAAATAGTATACTATATTGGACGACAACTACAATCGTAAAATATTTCAATAACAATTATATAATCTCTTAGGGACGTCATTTCAAGTTTTTTCGGGGGGGGGGGGCAAAGAGTAAAAACACAATACAATTTCACCAGAAAACATCAAAAACCACGCCCACTTATATGTAAATACATTGATTTCTCAAAGTCAGGTGGGGGGGGGGGAATTGACCCCCTCCCCCTCCTAAATGACAGGCCTGCAGGAGACACCATGACATGACAAAGGGCTAGCTCTGTAATCCATTGCAGGAGACACAGATTCCCTGTACTATCAAATAATGGTATCGTGCGTGTTACAGATTTATGATGACACTACCGCCAAATAACATTAAAATGCATTAAATGAAACATTATAATCCGCCGATCAAATAGTACGATATGATATTACTGAGAACATCATGCTTGCTTCCAAATAATAGAACCAGAGTATAGGAATCACATAGAGATGACTACTATATAGTATTATAAAGTATACAGGACACATTAGGTATCGACAATGAGGGTGGAATTTTGACTTTGAAGCAATAAAAAATGCTTCACTGCAAAACATAGGTGTTGTTTTTACAGTATAATACAGCTAATTTTGTAGTAGCAAACCAGGGGTGCCCATCCCCCCCAAGCTCAATGGCGCAAATTCCCCCCCAAAATTTTTCACAACCCCCTTAATGTTTTTATTTAATGTTTTTAACCCTTTTTTTATTATTTTTTATTTTTAAAAATATTATTTATTTATTTTTTTTAATATTGTTTATTTTTTTTAACATTATTTGTTTATTTTTTAGTGTTATTTAAAAAAATTTATAAAATTATAACTTTTTTTTTTGTATTACTTTTTTAGAAGCTCGAATTATGCGCAGAATAGCATCGCTTTTTTTCCTTTCCAGACATTCCAATCACATACGCACACACAACAAATAAATAAATTAATAAATAATAGTAATAAACAAATTAAAGAAATAATTTAAATTGAAAAAATAAATTGATGAATAATTTTTATTTGAAAAAAATCAATAAGTATTTCAAATTAAAAAATAAATTAATAAATAATTTAAATAAACAAATAAATTAGTTTTAAAAAATCCCCCCCAAAAATTTTGATGGCGCAACTTGCGCCATAATCCCCCCCCTGTGGGCACCCCTGTAGCAAACTACAAATTGCGAATTTTACAATAATAAACTATAAAATTGCTAGTTTTACACCAATAAACTGAAAAATTGCTGCTTTACACTAATAAACTGTAAAATTGTGTTTTAAGGTAATAAACTGTGAAATTGCTAATTTAACAGTTTATTACTGTGCATTTTACAGTTTTAAACTGGAACGTCTGCTGCCAATATTATATTGTTGTTTTTACAGTATAATACAGCTAATTTTGTGGTAATAAACTGCAAAATTGTGGTAATTAACTGTAAAATTGCTGCTTTGCAATAATAAGCTGTCAAATTGCTAACTTTGCAGTTTATTATTGTGCATTTTACAGTTTTAAACTGGAACCTCTGCTGTCAGTATTATACTGCTAAAATTGCACTTCATTTTTTGCAGTGTATATGCTTTATTTGATTTTGTGCAATGCACAATTGGATACAGAAAATCAGGTTACCTAATGCCTTTAAATATGATGTTTCAATAACATATTACTTTAATTACATATAAACAATTTTTTTTCAATAACTGATACACGAATCAAAAAATGGAATGTAAATTTAATAAATGTTATTATACGTACTTCATGTTGAACGCAATAAAATAGCAGGTGTTGGAGAAGAATATAATTTCCGGTAAATTAGGGTGGAAAGAAAGAGAGACAAGTTATTTGTTTGTATATTTACTAACCTCCGTTGACCGTAAATTGACATTGAGCTTTAATCTATAGTGCATTTGGTATCAATGTACCCAAGTAGCACACATCGTTTTTTAAAGGTTGTAAAATGGTTATTAACGTTGTAACAACCGCTTAAACACGTTTATAAAACGTTTAAAGGTTATTTGTGCTACCCGGGTAGTCTACTTTTATCTTTATGTTGATAATAATAATAGAATTAATTTTGAACCTATATACACAACTGAAAAAAAAAAAAAAAAGCTTAACGAAACAAAACTTTTCGATTCGATCTCTTTAGTATTAAATATCAGTTCAAAGCTAGTTGTATTAAACTTTACTGGTTAGTGTGGGAGGGGCTGGAGAGAATAAAAATAATAATAATACAGAAATTCACGGATAACTCGGTGTCTGCAGTAGGATGTGCTGCCTCTGATGTTCTTGAAGTGATTCTGTGGTGATAGGGCCTGGCTTCACATCAGCAGAAAACCGACCGAAACTGAAAATACGGGTAATTTCCCGGTGTCGCTTATCCAAAGTACCCAGATTTTCGGTTTCGAGGGTTTCTGCTGATGTAGAGCCAGGCCCATTCTGTCTATTTACTAACCAAAGAAGGGAACCCGTGTTTGGTTAAACTATGTTACACTGTATTGTAATATATTACTGTTTATAGCAGAATTGTGTAGTTCTGAATGAAAAATGTATAAGATGTGTATTGTTAGATAATATACTTTAGTAGTTATGTTATGCATTCTTGGGATTAGCTATTAAATGGAAATGATTTCGTTTATATGGAGACGTTGTCTCTATTCATTTGGATCTTTAGATCTATTCTACTTAAGAAACACAATAACTGAAAAGATTTTTTTGTCTTTCATTTCATTTTGAGGAATTTTATATCAATGAAAAAAACTGAGTTAAACTTAACGGCATTGTCCGAGTAAAAAAATGTAAAGGTAACATTATATTAAGTGTACAATGCTTATGAAAAATAATAAGGAATATGAAACTGAAAATTTGCGGAAGACATTCAACAATGATTTAATAATAAAGTTTCTAATATTTACTCAACATACACGACATTTATGCATGATGGTCGAAATTCACATTCAAACTTTGAATTATTTTAGTCAAAACTTACGGTTAAAAATAAATAAACAAATAAAATAATAATAGTATTAAAAGGGGTCGTTGAGTAATAGATTTATTGATGCTCACATAACATGACCACGACTCTTCTTGAAACTCATCAGGAAACAGAGATAAATCGATAAACATGCTTTTAAAACATGGTATTTAGCGATATAATGTCAGACATTATCCACCTAGCCACTGTGTTTGTGGGGTTATTTAATGAACCACAAAAGTCATTAGGAAACTTCTAGAATCATTATGAATGCTTTCATAAATTGCATTTCGTAGTACGAGAAAGAAAAGGAAAGAATCGATCAAGGTGTAAGGCCGACCTTTTTAAGAGTGTTGTCGACATTGTAGCTAATAGCTTTGGCATTCAAATGAACCACGGTTACTATACTTTTGGAAAAACTGATATAATAACTGATTAAGAATAACGAATTATTATTACTCATAGAAAATAAAAATGTAAACATTTTGAAATACGAAGAGCACGTAGCACACACATCGAAAAAGAATGAGTCCAGCGAAGAAAAAAAAAAAAAAAAAAAAAAACAGGTGATATTTAATAAACCTCCAACTTTAAAATGAAATAACAGAAGAACCGTTGAAGATACCGCTGATTTTTTTTTATTGTAAAGAGTATCAAAAAGGACATTTTTATACAAGGTGTTGGGAGGGGTATTGGATAAGGTTGGCCATCTTATTCAATGCATATGAAGACGTTTGATTCTTGTTATTCTGGTCACATTAAAGACATGGCGCTCAAGAAGAAACCGACAGAGTCCAATAGCCCCAAGAAATCCATTTCTGGTTCATTTCCAAAACGATATACACCTGTACAAGTAACTGATTACTTTGTGACTACTGTCTGATCTTCTAAAGTAAAACCGTCCCATTTACCCTTTTTTAAGTGGAACTGTTCGCAAGTGCGAGGCACGATTTTCATGGACAGGCAGTTTAAGTTGCGCTACTGTATTGCCTCTTAAAGGTCTCACTTTAAAAATATTGTGGAATCGTTTCTTTTTCTATGTTTTTCTTAATTAAAAAAATGCCGTGCTATCTGCAACGGTTTTTGTGCTAATTCATTTTAAAGTTGCAGGTTAATTAAAACTCATCCTGTGTACTGTGGTATTCAAACAAAATGCTTTCTTTTTCACGAGACTTCCGATTAAAAAAAAAAAAAAAAAAAAAAAAAACAGTTATTTCTATACTAACTGAAAAATATGTAGGCGAAAAAAAACAAAGTTTCATCAAGAGATTTAAAATTATTTTTCAGTAAAGCAAGATTTCTGAAAAATCGAAGCCAACAAATATTTGATAAAGGAGGAAATGTCAAGATAAAAACTGCAAAGACAAAAATTTCATCGCATACACAAACCAAGTGCTTCGTTTCTGCATATTAAAAATATTAAAAAATGTCAATGGACACGCAATAAAAGAAATTTCACGATAAAAACGCATAAAATATTCTTTTATTTTTTTTTTCTACAGAACGTGAAAGCTGATCGTGACACTTATAACTCATTTTTAGTAATGTTTTAGTGCAACTATCAAAAGAAATTCAAATAGAAACTCCATGCACCTTTGAATTTCCGTCACGCAGCTACGAAAAGAGATTTCATAACTTAAAAAAGAAAACTGCGCCAGCAGCCTTCTCAGCAAATAAAAGGTAGAACGAAGAAATGGAAAGAGACGCGTTTGGCGTGTGAATGAGATTTTAAACTTTTTATTCGATTCCAGATTTTTCCCAAACAAAAGGTATTATGTTCTTCGAGAAAATATCCTTTTAAAAGATTATTAAACGAGACATGAACTTTATTCGTAACAAATTTTAGAAAATAATTACGGTAGATAATATTGCAGATGATAATCTGTTTATTTGATTTAACAAATGAAGTACTTAAATCCTGCTTTTGAATGTTTTATTGAGTTATACAGTGATTTAAATTTTCAAAGGACGTGTTTTAAATTAAAATTTACCAAAATGAGTATTGTACGCTATTATCTACTTTTCTTTTGATAAATGATATTTAGTACAGATTTTGAAGTCATTTATTGTTCAGTCATTAGTTTTAATAAGGAAAATATATGCAACAGATCCTGTGTTCGCGTATTGGAGATTAAATTTCATTTTATTTTAAGGTCTCTTTATACGTTTTAAGTTATTATAAATGACAAAAGCTGAACACTTTTGGAAAATGTAATTATACCAAACGCATTTGCAGTATTCGAAAGAATTAATCCATTAATTTGAAAGACTAAATAAATTAATGTTTTGATGCTTATTAGCATGATGTTTTATTATAGGGGAATACCGCCTATATTGGACCCCCTAAGAACAGGAGGCCTGTGTCGCTCAATGTGAAGCAAAACAGAAATGCAAAATAGGGCATCGTAAGCTAAATTTAATCAGGAACCCCCCTAAGAGCTTATATTTTCTGAAAATATGAAAATTATTTTTTAAAAAATTATCTTATAAAAAGTTGCAAAAGTCCAATTTAGGAATATATGCACCTAAATTGAACCATGCGCTTTCTAAATTGGACCGTACCAGGAAATCATAGAATAATTTATATTTGAACTATACAACTTTTTTCCAGGATTTGCAATAGAATTTCTTTTACTTCAGCCTCACTTAGGCAGTGTTGATAAACTCGCCGAAGGCATTTCATACACTTAATCATATTTTGCACTTCATCTCTATGACAAATATTGCAATAACAATTGTTTTGTGCAGTTTCTTGCTTCTTTTTGTGTGGCTTTTTCTGTTCTATGCCTCTTTTATAAGGCGTTAGAATGATTGCTGAGATAGCCTTCCATTTTGTTCCTTCTATTTTTTTAGGCAAAGGTGATATGTGAGCCGGCTTTAAAAAGTCATAGTTAGAGTTGACAATCATGTTTTGATGAGAATTATCCGCTGATTCTGCAGAACTTGTACTAATTTAAGTCGTAGCTAGTTCTTGTACATAGTTTACAACTTACACCGAACATGTAACCTGTTCACTTTGAGTAGTTTTATGTGGGCTACTTGTTTCTAATTTTGCTGCAGCAGAAGATGTTCTCGCCTCCATGTATCACATGCTCGATAACTGTATATGTAGACAAAGGGAATAAAGCCCACATCTATGTGCATGATGTGCTTAAAAAGAAAGCATTATTATATAACTCGTTAGCCAAGTTTACTGCATCAATGTTCTTTATGTAAGTGCTATGCCTATCCATTAATAAAAGGGCATTCTTTTCACATTGCTTGGCTTAACAGTTTTTGTGAAATGTTGAATCAATTGTGTGAATTATCGTTTGTGATCCAACCTTTTTTTAACAAGCATATTGTTTACCAGGGAAGCTGTCACAATAAGTTCATACATAGAACGTAATCTTTTGAAAATAAGCATGGGGAGCTTGCAATTCTGTTGCACTCATGGAGCAAATAACCAGTGTGTTTCTACCACGTTCACCTCTCATTACTGCCCCAACCTGGTGTTTACCTCTATACGTCAATATATTTTTGGGGCTTTTAGACAGTGAAAACACCGGCTTCATCTACATTGAACATTTTACTAGCGTATAAATTGTTTCCTTTTAAAATCGTTTCGAAAATATCAAAGAATTTCATATTTTTTCTCGGTAAACCAGCATAAATTTTATTTAAGGTAATAACTATGTTTAACAACCTGAAACTGCAGTTAGATGGATGAAGAGAAAAAAAACATTCATTTTAAGAAGTTGCAGCTTCTTCTTGACAAAAATGTGCTTGATAAAAAAAGTTTAAATGAATATCATGAATAGGTGTTAAAGTATGCTTAAAATAATTTTAACTACGCTATTAAATAAGACGAGCTTCTTATTTTATGTTACGATTAATAAAAAGTCTTGTTTAAAATCATATTCTTAAATTGGACCACCGGTCCAATATAGGAAAAATTTTTCGGTCCAATAAAGGGAAACACGCCATTTTTTATTCTTCAGCTCATTGCTCTCAAAAATTATCACAATCGCGCATGTAAATACATCGATGCAATCCTTATTAAACACAGATTTTAACACTGTAACAGCATTTTACCGCAATTCACAAGTTTTTGAGTTATCTTTCTAGAAACAAGTCCGCAAAATAAGATTTCGCACGTCTTCAACACAAATCAAGCCGTATCTCACGCTAAACAGTTCGAAGATTGGTGAAACTTCATACACATTGATTTTATTCCTAAAACTTAATATTTCTGCTGTTAAAGTGTATTGCAGATCTCTGTACTAGATTTTAAGCCCGAGGTCCAATTTAAGCAGTGGTCCAATATAGGCGGTCTTCCCCTATTTATAGCTAAGCATTGCCTAACTCCGCTATATATGCATCACAGAAATTAATATCATTTCAAAGGAAGTTATTATTGATTGTTTAAATGAATAATATTTTTTTCTTAGTTTTCAACTTCAAGATTTTTACAGGTAAAAATTTTTTGGTGCTACGGATACAAAATTTCTACATAAAACAGAAGTAATGAAAGGGAAAGAGGTAGCATAAATTCGAAGACGTTCAGTAATTTACTTAGCGAATACACTGCCAAAAATGATGAATGTGAAACTGTTGTTTTTACAGTATAATACTGGCAGCCGAAGTTCCAATTTGAAACTGTAAAATACACAGTAATAAACTGTAAAACTAGCAATTTTACAGTTTATTACTGTAAAGCTAGAAATTTTATAGTTTATTGCCGTAAAATTTAGCTGTATTATACTGTGAAAACAACAGTATAATACTGGCAGCAGAGGCGGTTCCAGTTTAAAACTATAAAATGACCGATATCAAACTCTAAAATTTGCAGTTTATTACTGTAAAATGAGCAATTTTTAGTTTATTAGTGTAAAATTAGCTGTATTGTACTGTTAAAACAACATTTATTTTTTACGGTGTGGCAATTTCTTTCAAAATTTGACAACAATAAGGTGCCTAATCCAGTGTCAACTTGTCAATATTAGGCCATACAACCTATGTTAGACGATTGGAGAAATTTCTATCAGCAGTCGAAGTAAAACTACTTCTGGCATTGACTTGCAACACAGTTGGAAGTGTAACCTTTTCATATTTTCTTCTCTAATGTAACTATTAAGTTAATGCGTTTTATACTTCGGCTTCCGAAATGTCCTAAAAATAGCAATGAATGATACTGTATTCTGAACAGAGCAGTTTAAAAGACAATAAAAAATATATTACTCTTGTGCTTGCGATATCTTCTAAATATACATTGTAGTAAATTTACACTTGTTTTCCAAATATATATGAAACGGTTGCAAAGAAAATAATACGCTATCTGAAAACTGCTTTAAATTGTTACAAAATAGATATTACGTTCAAAAGTGAGATACCATAAGTAAAAACTTATTTTTTCCTCAAGATTGGAAACTAACCAATCTTAGACATCTCCGCATTCACATTAAAAAAAGAGGTTTTTTTTTCTATTCTTCGAAATATACATAGTTTTTGACTGACAGAAACAGCAAAAAACACTTAGAGAAGAGTTGATATAGCGTTTTAGTGTGTAAATTAGCTCAAGTACATTTGGTACTAGTTGAAAACAAGAATAAAATTCTTGGCAGAAATTCATACAATTACTTAAATGCAAAAAAATAAACATTGCTTTAAGAATTGCGATTGGTCACCGTGCTTTATCGCTATTCTATAAGTTAGTCATAAGCGAAAATACTAATTTTATCAGGACAAACATTAACTATAATAACTAATTGCGCATGATTTAGTTTATCAGTATAAAAATGCTTAAAGAGCTCCATCCAGTTTTTGTTGACACATTCAGTGTTTCAGTGCGTCAATTCAGAAAACAGGACATTTCAGTCTGTGTGGGGACAATGGCAAAACATAAATGTGAAAATGGGACTGTCCTGTTTAAAGCGGGACGTATGGTCGATTTTTTTTAAAGTCTAAAAGGTATATAGGGAAGTGTTTCACGTTTCCTTAAACGTCTTTCATATATTACAATAGAAATATCAAGTAATGCTCTTGATTCCTTCTATCTTCAAGTCCAATTTAAACTGCTGTGAGCGAAATAGTAACCAAATAGCGATTTTCAGGCTTGAAAAAATAATTCGTAACTTAAATCGGTAGTCCATAATAGTCTTTTGAAACAGAACTATCTTTTGATGCAAATTTATTAATGTGTGGATAAAGCTCCGGGATTAAAAATGAGATTCTTCATTGTGTATTCTATCGAATACACTATGTAAGAAGGCATGATTCGAATTATTAGCAACTGAATTACTTTTTCTTAATTTTAACTGTGCAAGTTTATTGTCATTGTTTGTCACTGTTCCCTTGTTTTTGTGCATTACTTTTCTAATGGCGTTTTATTGCACAATTAATGTAAAATCAGGTAATTTTTACTCCTCATAAAATAACAATCTTTACTTTCTTGTTGCACAGAGTTATCAATTGGCACGCAGCAAATAGAAAAAATAATTTGATCCAAGATATATGCAATAAATTCACATTTACCATTGCTGAGCAAAGTTAATTAAAAGATAATGCTTCATACACCAATATTTTTTTAGGGATGGACCGGATAGTGATTTTGCCGGATACCGGATATCGGATATCCGGTGGCTCATTACACGCCGGATACCGGATATCCGGCATTACAATTACATTGCATGTTCGCTTATTTTTATGTAATGCAGCTTCAAAACAATAAATCAAAGTTGTTTCTCGCACAATTTGTTTAAGAACATGTTAAATACATTTAAATTAATTTTTAAAGCCTCTATTTTATTTGTACAGGAGTAGCGCTACATATGAAATGAAACACTAGCATATTGTGATTTCTTTCTAAATTATGTATTTTTATCAAAATAGACGAAACTTTAAAAGATTGAATTAAATATTTCTGTATATACTCAAAGTTTAAACTTTTAATTATTTTAGTTTAAATTTTAAAGCTTTTCTGTTTCAATATCATTTCAATAGGTTTCTACGTAAATGATACAGTTATTAAATATTTCACCAATATTAAAAAAGAAAGAAAGAAACAAAGAAAGAAAAAAGGGAAAAAAACTAAGCTCAGATAAACGTTTTTTTTTTTTTTTTTCAAATTGATACATATTTTATTAGAATTTTATGAATTTAAACTTCATTACAAAGTAACACATTTTCTTATTTCTAATTTTGCAATAATATAAAGCAAAATTTTGCTTTGAACTTCTTTTTTTTTTAAAGAATAATATGCATGTAATTTTTCTAACATACAAGTTAACGAAGAAAATATTAAAACAGGACCAGTGTGTTAAATAATAATAATAACAATAAAGTTATACTCAAATTCTCCGTTAAAAATTTTATATAACTCCAAAAAACAAAGGAACATGTTTTCTGAAGATTCAAATCAGCAGTTTAAATATACTTCTAAGAGGTATGCTAAAGTTGTTCACTTTTTAAAAAACAAATGAGTAAACTTTACTTAAATAATCAACTTGAAATTTTACTTTAGTTCCTAAAAATTAAGATACACATTCTTAAAAGTAGCAAATTATCATTTTAAATACATTAAGGGTCATGCTAAACATATTCACTTTTTTAAAAACAAATTAATAAACTAATTCTTAAACGATCACCTCGAAATTCAACTTCATTTCGAAAAAATAAAGATACATTCCGAGATGCAAATGTTATATTTATGGGTTATTCCAGCCAAAATGGTACAAATCATGTCTGAAATTGTCGAGTTAAGTTTATCAAATGAAGTAATTTTCGCCAACTAATCATTGTTTTGAAAATTATTCTCTGTTTATTTGTGCATAATAAAGTGTAAATGGCTTGTATATATGAGTCATTCATTAAGGGTTTTGAATAGTTCGACCACTTTGTGTAACAGAGGAGACAAATGAGGTTCGAAAAATATATTTCTAATCGTAAAGAAAAGTTAATTACAGAACAAGTATAAAATGAACTAAGCATCCTAAAACTAATTCTGTCTGCAATTTCAAGAAAAAATATTTTTTGCACTATTAATGCGACTGTAACAGAGTGGACATCCCACAGTGCAAATTAACTATCATCAGCAAAGAATGTTAGGCTTATCTTAGTTACTGATTATATAATTCAATGTATCAAAGTAATCAAAGCAGATACATTACTTGTACTTATTAAAAAAAAATATCACATTGAATGCGATTGCTTATTTTATTTCTGAAAGGCTTGTAACAGAGTGGACAGTTTGAAACATAAAAAAATCCAGGAACAAAGATAAATAAGTGTTTTTCCAAGATTTTTTTGTTTACATACATAAAAATCAGCAGAAAGGGTGTCAGAAGCATTTTTTGTGCTGTGCATTGCAAATGATTTTGTTGTTGCATTTCAGTTTAATCTTAAATTGCATTTTAAGTCCTAGCAATTTGAAGCTGGGGCAGATCATTTTTTCCTTCTTTTGCCAAAGATTTTTTTTTTTTTTTTTTTTTTTGGGGGGGGGGGGGTCCTTTATAAATGGCTTATGCCTAAATAAGTAATACTTGGTTACACACAATTAGATGGAGAACAAATAAAAAAATATATAATTAATTGGTGGTAAACATTAAAATTAATTCCCAAAATTCTGAAGTATCGGGACTGATTTGTACCATTTTCGCTGAAATGACCGATATATTATCATTATTATTTAAAATTAGTCTAAACATGTTCACTTTAAAAAATAAATAAACTTATATCTAAATAATTAACTTAAAGTTTTACTTAAATTCTAAAAGACAAAATACACTTTCTAATGATGCAAATTAACATCTTAAATACAGTCAAGTCTCAATAGCTCATAGTCCCAAGGGACCGGCTAAAAACTTAGAGTTATTGATAGTTCGAGTTACAAGCAGTTCCTACCGTCTTTTCAAGAATTTGGGACCAAATGAAAACTTTGAAATGAAGGTATATTTAAGTTCATAAAGCTTTGAGTTATCGAAACCTCGATGGAATGTTATTGAGGGTCATGCTCAACATGTTCTCGAGGAGTTACGGAGCGGCGTGACAGACGTGAAAAGATTCTAATAGCAGAGAAATATCTTTTCTGAAAGGAATGTATTACAAAAAGAAAGAACGAAACAAAGTGCAAAATTCAAAATTTCTTTACACACATTTAAACTCTTTCAAAAAAAAAAAAAAAAAGCATGGTTTTAAGTTGCGACGATTCATGGGGACAGATGTTTTCATTATCTAAAAGAAAACTTTCGTCAATGTTAGATAGGTTATTTAGTGTATGTTATTTTCAATTATAATAAAGCAATAATAGTGGCAAAGTAAAAAATATCTAATTACAACATCATTGGGTGTTAATAGATCACAATTTTTGTTAGAAGCACAAAAACTAAAAATAAAAGAATTCAATAAATAAAATAATTTGAGAATTTATATTAAAAGCTACTGCGATTAATTTTTATAAACTAACGATATGATCGAAAGTTTTTTTCAAACTTTTGTCGCACATTAATCCTTGAAGGTTTGTAGCCTTTTCTTTCTAAATATTTTAGCTAAAATATTTTTGAAAAGCTGAAGACAATCATATTTTATCTGGCAATTGTGAAAAATCAAATATGCAGAATGCTTCCATGTCCAGTACACAGTCAGAGGAATAACGCAATTTTTGTTTTAGAAGCAAAAATTGGTAAAAAGGAAAGATGAAAAGTAATTACATCATCTAAAAGGTTTATCAAACAATGAAATTTTTAACTAAGATTTAAAAAAAAAAGAAAATATTTAATTAAGTCCACACATCATACCGGATAACCCTCAAATCAATTCCGGATATTCCCCACATCAATACCGGATACTTAGCCGGATATCCTGGAAAAACCTTCCGGATATCCGTATCCGGGGCGGTAAGCCGGATCGGATATCCGGAAGTACCGGATACTTAAAATATCAGCCGGATAGGCCGGATACCGGATAGTCACCGGATATCCGGTCCATCCCTAATTTTTTTTCGATTAATTTAATCTCACTCTCCGATGGTAAGTAATTCTCAAACATATAGTCTCTCACTCGCTTTAACACTAGCATTTATGTTCTTAACAGGAAAAACGACGATATAAAAAAAAATACACACGAAGAGTGCACTCAAAAAACCTTACAAATATTTAATGACGAAATAAAACCGTTAACCTAAAAATTACCTTAATCGCTCGTTTCAATAAAACTTCCCGTTTAACCTCATTATTTTTTCCTAAACATAAACTTGAACAACAGTTCCAGTATCTTTTATTTATCCAAACTAATATCATTTGCATACAAAACAGCGCATTAATGATCTTCCAAACAAGTCGAAAAACAATCCGCTTAGACTCGGGTTAGCTCTGTTAAAACGAATGTCTCTACTCTGTTACATTTTCGTAGCCCCAAAATAGTTGCATCAAAGTTGGTCGCAGTTTACTTTTCTAATGGAGTTTCTATTGCACGAGTAATGTTAAATCAGATAGTTTTTACCCCCCATAAGATAATGATCTTTTTTTCTTGTTTCGTTTTTTCTTTGCAATTGCGTCTAATCCCCGAGTGGTTCTGCTTTTTCTCATTTCTTCTTTTTCTTCTACGAGGATTAAGTAGGATGAGCAAAGTTCAAGTTTATTTGAAAGCTTTACTTAAACTGAGTAAGAGATGCCACAGCGGGGTTTAAATATTAGAATTAAAGTTTCCGAGACTAAATTAAAAAGTGAATCTTTGCCTCTGCTTAAAGATAAATGAACTCTTCGTAAAACTTCAAATGTAGCAGCGCAATTTCGAAGAAATATCCTAGTTTAAAATATATTTCAAAACAAGATTACTAGTCAGGGATAAAACAGTCAGAGGGAGATTTAACAAAATAGAATATATGGCAGAAGGGAAGATTCTGATTTCTAAATAATGGAGATTATTAAATGCCTAGAAATATATATGTTCATATACAGAGCACAAGTGAACCAAGTCTATTTCCTCAATTCTAAGAACTAGCTTGCTTTGTGAGAAAAAAAAAAAAGGAAAAACAGGACTTAATACTAGCTTCTATCAACCGCCTGACTTACATACATGCGTCTGGATCATGGCTTAGGAAGCATGAAAGCTTACGGGAGCTCAGTTCCTGTACTTTTCAATTTTATAAACGTTTCTTCATGTCAGGCAAAATTCAGTCTCTGTATGAAAATGTTATTCTTTTGTAAAAAAAAAATTAAGCTCATACTTGAATCTAAGCTAAACGGCAGGAAAGGGGACATCATGAAACAAATATTTAACTAAAGTTTCCAATCAAACAGATTTGAAACAAAACTCGGACCGGCACTTTGTCATTTATATACTTTTATAATAACATCTTAAATGAAAAATATGTAATTAGGAAGATGAAAAAGCGCTTTTCATGTTAATTTAAAATCGATACTATTTGAGTTTAGCAGGATGTCATGAACTTATGCCCTGAGAGCACGATGTTTGCAACTGTCACACCTAAGATGCAGTAACTAAAGTCTTACACTAGAGTGAATATAAAGTTATGGAGATTCAAGTTTAAAAGGTTCAATCATTTTTCACCGAATCATTTTAGTCGGACAACGAATAATTAAACTATAAATTATTTTAAAGTAAATATTTACTTTAAAAAATGATATGGTAAATACTTGCTGCTAATCTAAGGGTCACCTCACCATGATAATCTTGATGACAGATTAACAAATTCCGCAAATTAGTAACCTAAAGGAGTTTACTAACTATTTGGCTGAACAACTTTATTCACAAGGAAGACACTTAAGTTACTGGATTTAACTCAGTGCAATTCAAATGGTTCTAAATTTGTAAATTTTCTAACATTAAATGCCAATTTTTTGGGACACTTTTTCTTCACGACAGAAAGATTCTGCCCCTTGCATCATGAAGCATTAAAATGAATGAAAAAACTTGGTTAATTGCGTAGCGAGCGTCACTTTGTTTGGTTTAAATATGTTATTTTTACTGTTACTCACACATAGATCACATAGACACATAGATCAACTGATATTAATGAAGGAAAAAAAAGAAAAAAAAATGTATTCCTAAATTTGTTTTTTAAGCAGAAAAGTTAAGCATTTTCTAGACTTCAATGGATTTAATTCCCCACAAAGATAGGAGCTTCAAAAATGATATTTAGTACATATTTTGATGTCATTTAATGTTTAGTCAATAGTTTTAATTTGGAAAATATATACAACAGATCCTGTGTTTACGTATTGGAGATTATAATGCGTTATTATAAATGACAAAAGCTAAACATTTTTGGAAAATGTAATTATACCAAACGCATTAGTAGTATTCAAAAGAATTAATCCATTAATTTATTAATTAATCTGTATTGAATCCTTGATTCCGATTCAGGGCAGTAGGAACTACTTTTATACCTTCATTCTGATTTTTTAAAATCAAAATGAAGGTATAAAAGACAGGCGGGTCACTTACAAGGGGGGGGGGGGTGAATCGCCCTTCTGACTTTGGAAAACTAATATATTTCCATTTAAGTGGGAGCAGTTTTGCTGTATTTCGTTACATTTTACATTGAGTATGTATCCTTTGCCCCCTAACCTCCTCGTTCGAAACCTTCGAAATGACGGGAATTGTAAAAAAAAAGCACTTGAAAGGAAACATTTTATTATGTGGATATAATGAATAATAACAACCAGTATGTATGCAATAGCAAAGCTACAACTAGTTGAAACTTTCATGTAACTACAAAGCAAATTTGGAACGAATGAAACATCCTACATGCATAGTATATAACCGAAAACGAACAGATAGCTATTGAGTATTTGGTTCTTTTTTACTCGTATTGTACAGAAAAAAAATCCTTACATTTCATACATAGAAGATATTTCTGAAATAAAAATACCAGTTCAACTCCATAAAATAGGAATTCTTACGGGAAAAAAAACTTTACAAGATTTGCCTCTTAAAAGCAAATCATGGGATTTCATGTTTTAGCCCGCATTTGCAGCCCAAAATGCCATACTTCCAATATTAAATTCCTTTTGATTTGACCTCCTTTCACTACAAGTACACGAGGGATATTTTTTTCACTAGAACGTTCAAAAGGGAATTACTACGTATACGTATATATTGCAAATATTGGTAAATTATTAAAAACTTTGGTATAAATATTTCGCCAAATTATACTCCCTGTAAATAACTTTCCAAAAAACGAAACTAAGTACATCTTTTAATGGCGTCAGTGTGACATGCATGCTAACTTTTTCTTAAAGTTTGTAAAATGTAGAACTCGTGAATTTTGAAGCTATGTCATCACACAAAAATTTGTATTTAAAAAAAGTGCTACTACTAGCAACAGCAGTTAAAGCAGTCAATAGGGACTAATGAGAATTTATTTCTTGAGGAACTGAAGTTATAGTATTATGTCTCTGAATTTTTTTTGTTGTTCTACTGTTGTTTTTCGCCTTATTCCAGCTTAATTGCTAATATAGTTTTGCTTTAACGAAAAATTTATAAGCCGCGTAACAATTCTGATACAGGTCAATTTCCTCAGGGCCAAAAACTACGCTTTAGGAACTAATGAAGTTTAATTCATAAATATTTCCCTTTTGCCAGGGATATTAGATTCACTCTGCTTTTTACTTCAGAAGTAGTAGTAGCTTTGAACTGATACTTGGACCTAGACCTTGGTCAGCCCCCCCCCCTGTTCTGGTTCTAAATTTGTCACTGGTTAATATAATTTAAAGAATGACTCTAGATAATTCATGGTTGGTTGATTGGTTTTTACTGGCGCAAGAGCTCCTACGAGCTATACTGCGCCAAGATAATTCATGATTTGCAAACTGTGCAATAGCCGTAAAATTTCAAACTGCATGTTTTTTTTTTATAGAAATTACAACCGCAAGCAATTGTCATTTTTTTTTAAAACAAACTACATCGATATCACAGAAAGTTAAGTGAAGAAGCAAAGTATTTTATCAAAAAAAAAAAAAAAACCCTACATTTAAAAAACATTAAATATATCCATAAGGTGAAACATAATTCCAAAGTATAAAAATAATTTTCAATTCTCAGGGTCGATGACAAATTTTAACGTCTTCAAAATGCACAAAACGCTGCCATTACTTGGAGATGACCTTAGCTAAAGCACTAATCAACTCGCGTAATTGCTTTTCAAACGGCAAAAAAACGAGCAACGGAGATTTTCTCCTCCAAAAAGAAAAAGATTCTGCCTTTTGTCAACAAAAGATTAATCCATGGAAAGGATGATTATCGCATTAGTTAAGTAGTGGTTATTTATAAGAAAGTCAAATGAAAAGTTATGATCAACTTACACTAAGAGACAAGATGAAGAGCTTTATCTGATTTTTCATCGGCTTATCTATTATAAAGACAATTAATTTGAAGTGTTCAGTGTTTTCTTGGAGAGCAACTCTTTTCCGACTTTTAGTCTTAAGGGTCATTATAGAGCGTTTAAGCTTTCTTAAACAATCAACATCCCAGTTAAAATGAGATATTTCTTTTAAAACCAAAATAATAGCCTCGTTACAGACATAAATCCTTTTACTTTTCTTGATATGTCTATAATTGTTTGTCAGATTTAATGACAAGATAGAGTTAACTTTTTTTTCTGCTCTATTTGCTTGGAGTTTTCAAAGCTTGAAAACTTGAAGCTGTCGGATAGATACTACTCTAGTGCAATTATGTATCCTATAGGGAATATTTAAAAATAATAAATCCTTAAGTAACTAGCTGATTACATTCGTTTATTCATTTCAAATATGTACATTTCAAATGAATAATAGCTCTATCAAATGCATGAACTGGGATATATAATACGTTAAGAAGATTTTGTTACTCCTTTTTCTTATTGATGTGGATTTTACATTACTGTAAAATCAGATACATAACTGAACGTAATCTAAATTTTTTTCTTGTTATCAGTATTTTGGATTTAAACATAAATTAATTATGCTATCTACTTTGGCAGAAGAAGAAAAAAATGTCTGGTAATTTAACGTTTTAATAAATTTGTGTGATAGTAGAGATATGTATTTTAGATAATTAAGCTGCCGTAATCGGTCCTTATTGGTTACCCGATAAAATATAGATTCGATGAACAACCCGATTTCGTCTAAAACGCTTTTTCTCCTCTTTTTTATCGGAAGCATTGAAGTTGATTTTTAGAGTCATATTAAGTTATTGCGTTATTACTAGATTATTTTAGACGGAAAAAGAAATAAGCTAAAGCAGTGGAAAATTTGCTCTGCAATATTTTACGCAAAGGCAAAAAACACACCCACACACATATATGAATGTAATAAATGTAGTGACAGACTTTAAAGGGAGGTAGACGACACCTAGTTGGGAAATGGCACAGGAACCTGAATATTCATAGTGTGGCTGCAGAAGCTTGTAGTTTTCAATAGCAGAAACGATACGTACGTGCGTGCACTGTAAAAAAATTATAAATCGTTGCAGATTTTTTCCGGGTATGGGACTTCACTGGTTTCTACCAGTTTTTGGTGAAAATAAAGTATATTTGTGAACAAGTTTTCTGAATAGCTACAAGTTACATGAATGCAAACTTCTTATTGTAGGGAAAAATATTTTCAGCTATCAGTGTCACAACACACTCAAGGTTGATCGCTTTTAGCTCAATGACATATATTTCAGATTGATTGAGCACCAAAAAAGGATGAGAGGCAGTCTTTGGATACTGTAGCTTTACAAACTTGCAGGCAAATACGATGCTTGGTATTTGCTCGCAATTCGGAATAAGCTTTGGCTATATTTCCCAAATCGCTTTAAGAGGACTTCTTATCAATCAGGATGGTGCCAAGATATTATCCTAAATATATGTTAAGTTTTCTTGGAAGGTTCCTGATTTACTCTAAAACCGTCTTTGACTTTTAGTGGGAAGACTTCTGAATTTTTCAGAAAAATTTCAGATTATTTTCAGGAAGGGTAGTCACTCTCAGCGGGAAACTTTTCTGTTTGTTTTTTAGGTGTGTTACTAGGTAGATATTAGGCTCATTAGCTGCCCATTACTCTCTAGAAACGTTTCTGTTTTTTTTACATTGTGGTACAACTAAATACCAAATCTATCGATTTTCTTGAATGGTAAAAGTATGAATCTCGGAGCATCTGTTGCAAGGTAATGAAGTGTATTCATCTTGTCCATTCTTTGTGCTAGATATATCCAGTAAATGTTTCCATAAATCACTGTTTTGTACCCTTTCAGATTTTAACGTTTGCTACTACTTTCTTCTGTCGTTTTCGGTCAAGGATTCTTATATTAGCAGTTGTCTTTTCTTCAGATGTAAGCTAACTGAGCTAAACGTTGACCTAAGCCACATAGTTATATACATACTTTGTAACACGTGTTGCATCATTGTATTTAATACGTCTCAAGCTAACATTATGCAAATATATGAAAGAGAGAGAAAATGAAAGGAATATTTGGGGAAACAATTAACAAAATGAGCATAATTAAAATAGTTAAATATCATTACCACAGATTTTACCAATCTTTAATTAAAGTCCTTTAGAAATCCTCGACTTTGAGAAAAGAAAAGCAATTAATGACATTAATGTCATAAAAGTTAATTATACTCAATAGCTAATTATCTATTTGACGTTCATTAGTATAGATGACAATATTCATTTGTAAGCTTTACATAACAATATTATGCAATGTTTAAATAGTTACTTGATTTACCCCTTTTTATCTTCGACTACTGTTAGGGGTTTGCTTTAAGGCACACACTCTGAAAAGGGTTTGGGCGTTTTGTTAAGAGGGAAAAAAATAACGTAAAAGCAATTAATTTCATTAATTTATTTTTAAAGGGTGCTGTTAATGCTGGTACTGATGGGTAGAAATAGAGTTTTCTATTTCAAAGATATAGATGGGGAGCAATATAGGCGGGCGGTGCTCCAAAAAGCTGGGGGTCAGAGCAGAAGCGGGAGTGTGAGGGTGAGGAGGCGATATCTTTAGGGTTGAATTTATTTCTGAAAATTCGGTTACATTTTTTACTTTAACTACATTATTGATCAAGTGTCTTTCTCAAAATCATTCGGGATACAACTTCAAATTCGGGACAGGTAACCACAGCAGATTCCCTCCTTCAAATTCAAAGCTTCATTTTACTTTTCGTTTTCGTGAAATAGCACGAGCAAAATCGAAAACATCCTTAGCAAGTCAATTCGTCTTTCTTTTAACACGTGAATAGATAACATTTTTCGAGTGACCAATAACTTTAAATTTAGAAAAGGGGACGGCAATCCCCCCTTTTTTTAATGCGAGCTCCCCTGTACGAGCCGCTTATGGGGAGCAATACATACGTTTAATTATTGGCATGAAAGAGATTTATAATAGTGATTGCATTTTGTGCGGTGAATGAATTCCACACTTTTGATCTAAAAACATTTTTGTTTCGCTACTATACCCAAGTTTATCAAGCTAGTTTTTTGGAAAGAGAGTGTGTGAAAGCCAGAAAGGGAAATCATAGCCTTGCGAACTAGTTTGTTTTTTGCCTCGTTTCCACTTGTCAAACTCTGCATCTCACTTTCAGTTTTCGCTTAAACTTTCCATGAATGTTTAAAATATTTTACATGCACTTATTTTTGATGAAATTCAACTGGCACTATTTTATGTCGTAGTTGCTCTACACTTTAAAAAATGAATGTTGTTTTTACAGTATAATACACATAATTTTATAGTAATAAACTGTAAAAAAAAATCAAATTTTACAGTAATATTGGGAATGTGGGGCAAAGTGAAATGGCAAAATACTTCCACAATTCGCAGCGCCACCTATCTAGCAATATTTTAACAGTCCCTTGACATATAGTTAAGTCCCTAGACATACAGTGATCATACTGTCGTTTTTATAGTTTAATACAGCTAAATTTTACGACAATAAACTGCAAAATTGCTTGCTTTACAGTAAGAAACTAAAATTCATAGTTTTACAGTTTATTACTGTGCATTTTACAGTTTTAAATTGGAACCTCGGCTGCCAGTTTTATACTGTAAAAGTAACAGCTCATTTTTTGCAATGTATTCTTCCGTGAACTGTTTACCATTATTTGTCTTCATTTATTCTTATTAAACTGTCTACAATGTTGAAGTATACACCTTCTGCGAGGCTATTATTATTATTATTTTTTGAGTATACTGCATTATCGTGTGACTTAGCCCTGTAAAAAAATGTTACCTGCACTTATTTTTGATTAAATTCAACTGGCACTATTTTATGTCGTAGTTGCTCTACACTTTAAAAAATGAATGTTGTTTTTACAGTATAATACAGGTAATTTTATAGTAATAAACTAAAAAAAAAAATCAAATTTTACAGTAATATAGGGGAATGTGGGGCAAAGTGAAATGGCAAAATACTTCCACAATTCGCAGCGCCACCTATCTAGCAATATTTTAACAGTCCCTTGACATATAGTTAAGTCCCTAGACATACAGTGATCATACTGTCGTTTTTATAGTTTAATACAGCTAAATTTTACGACAATAAACTGCAAAATTGCTTGCTTTACAGTAAGAAACTAAAATTCCTAGTTTTACAGTTTATTACTGTGCATTTTACAGTTTTAAATTGGAGCCTCGACTGCCAGTTTTATACTGTAAAAACAACAGCTCATTTTTTGCAATGTATTCTTCCGTGAACTGTTTACCATTATTTGTCTTCATTTATTCTTATTAAACTGTCTACAATGTTGAAGTATACACCTTCTGCGAGGCTATTATTATTATTATTTTTTGAGTATACTGCATTATCGTGTGACTTAGCCCTGTAAAAAAATGTTACCTGCACTTATTTTTGATGAAATTCAACTGGCACTATTTTATGTCGTAGTTGCTCTACACTTTAAAAAAAATGAATGTTGTTTTTACAGTATAATACAGGTAATTTTATAGTAATAAACTAAAAAAAATCAAATTTTACAGTAATATAGGCGAATGTGGGGCAAAGTGAAATGGCAAAATACTTCCACAATTCGCAGCGCCACCTATCTAGCAATATTTTAACAGTCCCTTGACATATAGTTAAGTCCCTAGACATACAGTGATCATACTGTCGTTTTTATAGTTTAATACAGCTAAATTTTACGACAATAAACTGCAAAATTGCTTGCTTTACAGTAAGAAACTAAAATTCCTAGTTTTACAGTTTATTACTGTGCATTTTACAGTTTTAAATTGGAACCTCGGCTGCCAGTTTTATACTGTAAAAGTAACAGCTCATTTTTTGCAATGTATTCTTCCGTGAACTGTTTACCATTATTTGTCTTCATTTATTCTTATTAAACTGTCTACAATGTTGAAGTATACACCTTCTGCGAGGCTATTATTATTATTATTTTTTGAGTATACTGCATTATCGTGTGACTTAGCCCTGTAAAAAAATGTTACCTGCACTTATTTTTGATTAAATTCAACTGGCACTATTTTATGTCGTAGTTGCTCTACACTTTAAAAAAAATGAATGTTGTTTTTACAGTATAATACAGATAATTTTATAGTAATAAACTAAAAAAAATCAAATTTTACAGTAATATAGGGGAATGTGGGGCAAAGTGAAATGGCAAAATACTTCCACAATTCGCAGCGCCACCTATCTAGCAATATTTTAACAGTCCCTAGACATACAGTTAAGTCCCTAGACATACAGTGATCATACTGTCGTTTTTATAGTTTAATACAGCTAAATTTTACGACAATAAACTGCAAAATTGCTTGCTTTACAGTAAGAAACTAAAATTCCTAGTTTTACAGTTTATTACTGTGCATTTTACAGTTTTAAATTGGAGCCTCGGCTGCCAGTTTTATACTGTAAAAACAACAGCTCATTTTTTGCAATGTATTCTTCCGTGAACTGTTTACCATTATTTGTCTTCATTTATTCTTATTAAACTGTCTACAATGTTGAAGTATACACCTTCTGCGAGGCTATTATTATTATTATTTTTTGAGTATACTGCATTATCGTGTGACTTAGCCCTGTAAAAAAATGTTACCTGCACTTATTTTTGATGAAATTCAACTGGCACTATTTTATGTCGTAGTTGCTCTACACTTTAAAAAAAATGAATGTTGTTTTTACAGTATAATACACATAATTTTATAGTAATAAACTGTAAAAAAAAATCAAATTTTACAGTAATATTGGGAATGTGGGGCAAAGTGAAATGGCAAAATACTTCCACAATTCGCCGCGCCACCTATCTAGCAATATTTTAACAGTCCCTAGACATATAGTTAAGTCCCTAGACATACAGTTATCATACTGTCGTTTTTATAGTTTAATACAGCTAAATTTTACGACAATAAACTGCAAAATTGCTTGCTTTACAGTAAGAAACTAAAATTCCTAGTTTTACAGTTTATTACTGTGCATTTTACAGTTTTAAATTGGAACCTCGGCTGCCAGTTTTATACTGTAAAAACAACAGCTCATTTTTTGCAATGTATTCTTCCGTGAACTGTTTACCATTATTTGTCTTCATTTATTCTTATTAAACTGTCTACAATGTTGAAGTATACACCTTCTGCGAGGCTATTATTATTATTATTTTTTGAGTATACTGCATTATCGTGTGACTTAGCCCTGTAAAAAAATGTTACCTGCACTTATTTTTGATGAAATTCAACTGGCACTATTTTATGTCGTAGTTGCTCTACACTTTAAAAAAAATGAATGTTGTTTTTACAGTATAATACAGATAATTTTATAGTAATAAACTAAAAAAAATCAAATTTTACAGTAATATAGGGGAATGTGGGGCAAAGTGAAATGGCAAAATACTTCCACAATTCGCAGCGCCACCTATCTAGCAATATTTTAACAGTCCCTAGACATACAGTTAAGTCCCTAGACATACAGTGATCATACTGTCGTTTTTATAGTTTAATACAGCTAAATTTTACGACAATAAACTGCAAAATTGCTTGCTTTACAGTAAGAAACTAAAATTCCTAGTTTTACAGTTTATTACTGTGCATTTTACAGTTTTAAATTGGAGCCTCGGCTGCCAGTTTTATACTGTAAAAACAACAGTTCATTTTTGGCAATGTATTCTTCCGTGAACTGTTTACCATTATTTGTCTTCATTTATTCTTATTAAACTGTTCTACAATGTTGAAGTATACACCTTCTGCGAAGCTATTATTATTATTTTTTTTTGAGTATACTGCATTATTGTGTGACCTAGCCCTGTAAAAAAAATAAAAAGACAATTTATTGTAGTGGATTTATGTAACAATGAGTGGCTTTCACTGCCCCCTTCACCTCCCTTTGATTCTCAAGAATTCTATTCTGATTAAAACTGCGCACTTGAAATCACAAAATTGACCTAAACATCAATATTTTTTTTGACGCAAAATGGCCTTAAGCCTTTTAAACTTTCAACTAATTTCAAGATGCTGTTCGGAGCATTTCTCTATTAACAGGGATTTTTCTTGAGGTACTAAGATATCTACCTAAAAGTGTTTGTTCCAAGAACTATAAAAGAAAGTTTTCAAGAATCAGGATTTTTTAAATATATCTGTTTTTTTGTAAAGTGAATGATAACAAAAAAGTTAACTTGTTTATTGCAATACTTTTAGTATTATGATAATCTACACAATCTACGCAGCATTAATGAAGTTATTCTTATTCATCTTAGGTTACAAGTTATAAAGTATTTTAATGTTATTTTTTTTTTTCAAAAGGGGAATTTCTACATTTAAGTCGTTTTTAGTACAAAAAACTTACTTAAATAAACACTGTCAAGCTTAGAGACAAGAAGTTAGAGATTAAACATAGTTTATATTTAATTTTTTTTTTTTTGTTACGACCTAAAATTGTTCCTTAAAACTCATTTGAAGTTACTTCAAAGCTGTTAAAAAACATATTAAATAGCTATCGAATTCTTAATTAACTCAATAACAAATACTAACGTTTAACAAATTAATCGTTTGCAGTTAAACTTGATTCACACATCGAGTGATTACCAGCTGTGGAAGAATTAAATTTTACGACACTTTTATCAAGAGAAAAAAGTCGAAGAGTGTGCGTACACTTTAAAAGGTACAAAAGGAAAAGTTTTGCGTCACCCTGTATTTGATTCAGATAAAATATTTTCAAAATATTGTAAAAAATATTTCCCGTTCTCAAATGCAGGGGTGCCCACAGGGGGGGGGGATTATGGCGCAAGTTGCGCCATCAAAATTTTTGGGGGGGGGGGATTTTTTAAAACTAATTTATTTAAATTATTTATTTAAATTATTTATTAATTTATTTTTTTAATTTAAATTACTTACTGATGTTTTTCAGATAAAAGTTATTCATTAATTTATTTTTTCAATTTAAATTATTCGTTAATTTTTTTTATTATTATTTTTTATTTATTTTTTATTTTGTGTGTGTGTGTGTATGTGATTGGAATGTCTGGAAGGGGAAAAAAGCGATTCTATTCTGCGCATAATTCTAGTTTTTAAAAAGTAATGTCTAAAAAGTAATGTCTTAAAAAGTAATGTCTAAAAAATATTTTTGTTTATAAATAACAATTAAAAAATAAATATTAAAAAAAATAAATAATAGTTTAAATAATAAAAAAATAATAAAAAAGGGTAAATAAAAAAGAAAATAAAAAGCACGGGGGGGGGGGGGTTGTGAAAAATTTGGGGGGGGGGGGGAATTTGCGCCATTGAGCTTGAGGGGGATGGGCACCCCTACTCAAATGACCATATAATTTTGTATTTAGGTAAAACACGCCACAAAGAGCCACTTGGTGGCTCGTATCTGCAATTGTTAAAAATTGCAGATACGACTTTTGTGCTTAGCACGGTAGTATAAACTTCGCTTTATGTTGAACCAGCTGTGTTGGTTCTGTGATTTCAAAATATTATTTTACATTAAGTGATTTAACTTATTAGTCCATATAAAGTGAACTAAAGCAATGTTACTGGATATGAATAAGATGTTTTCGGGTAGAATATTTTGCTCATAGTAGACGGGGGCCTGCTTTGTTACTGATTTTTTGAGTAATTCATGCTTCGGTTAACAAAGAGAATAGAGGCGTTTGTAGTCTGGTGGTTTTGTTAATGATTAAGCGACGCTCTGAAGAAAGATAACCTTGGCTTCATAAGTTTTGAAATAGGATTTATGCATGAAGTAAAAGTTTAAAATTACTCACTTTTTATGAAACTAAAACTTGAAATTGAAAGAAAGACTGGTGATGGAATTTGATTTTACAGATTATCAGATGAAACATTCAATCTCTGAATAAAATTTTCGGATAAAGAAAGGGGAGAAGGATTTAACACTGTAGACAAAATTGATGATACATAAATTGTAGACAAGGCGATCATGGAAAAAGGTAAGGTGTTCAAAAATGACCCACTGGGAAATAGCAAGAACAAAATTACTAAGTATTGAGCTACTCAAGAAAGGACTAGAAGGATGTGTCAAATAAATTTAAAACAGAAATCTTCCACATAATGCATTCTTCAAATAAAAACGTAAATGCCATGTTTTTTAAAATTGAGATATGGAGTTAGATGCAATTTATGCCTCACATTTTAATTCTAGTTACATAGGTTCAAATTCTGTATATTATTTAGAACGATTTGAATAAGATATGAATAAGATTCCAATTTTAAAGAATCTAAGATGTACATCTACAAAAAATGGGTAGAACCTAGAATAATTTAAACGTTCTGTCCATTTTAGTTTTTAGTTATCATTGCAAAAATCTATCATAGCTCACATAAAAAGATATTTTTAGAGTTTCAAACACGGAGTGAAAAAATTTACTGGACAGTGTTTTTAAAGTAACTTAAGTACAGTAAATATCTTTTAAGTTATAATTATCATTATTATTATTTTGTTTTGATTTGAGTTCATTTTTCAAAATCAGAATGAGTTTTTAGGGCGAAAAAATAATTTGATTAAATAAAAGGAAAAAACAGTTTAGTGTTTATTAAAATCGATGTCTATGTTTTAGTTATCAGAAAGAAAAATCAATATTTCAAAGCTAATATAAGTTAAAGTCCTTGTTTGTATAGCAATTTTTTTTCGATCCAACTCTTATTATTTTATATGACCAATTTTTTAAAAAAGTACTTCGGAATAAGGGAATCAGAAAAAAAGAAAAATCTGCAGCTTATAATCACACAAATAGACAATTACGTATGTTTTCATAAAGTAGTTTTGCAAGAAAATGTTCTGCAAGTTGAGCACGCAATATTAGCAAAGACGTATTAAAATTGTACTTAACATTTTTGATGAAAGCAACAATTATAAATGCATAAGGCAAATATTTCTGCAATTAAATTCACTAAAAACCGTCTTTAAAGTAGCAGTTATTACATTCAGGAGCATAGCTATTTTTGAAAATGAAACAAGACTCTAATGAGCTTGCTTCATTGCTTCATTAGTAATTATTTGACTGTGATAGCAAAAATAATCATTTTCCTTACGAAGAAAATAGATATTTTATAAATAGCAAGATTAAACAAAGTGAAATTTTTGAAACACATTGTCAAAAAATATTATTGCTAACATGCTTTAAAAATGTTATGGAAAGGGATAACGAGCATATATTACGATAAGAGAAATAAATGAAAATTGAATTTGGATACAATCTACTCCGTATTAATTTCTTAAAAATGGTTACCCAATATATGAGACACTTAAGCTAAAAATAAATCAAATCAGAAATGTCGCCAGTCACACGAGATCTCTCTTTGAAAAAAAAAAATCACTGAATGTGAATAATAAGAGCACTTAAAGAGCGCCAAGATGCCAAATGAAAAATAAATAATAACCAAAAACAGCCGCACTCCAGCCAAATGGAATTCGCAGCCATTTCGGTGAATTACAAGGGCATTAGCAGGATCTGTTATTACAAGAACTTTTTAGGGAAGTCAAGCGTAGAACTTTCCCTAGATTAAAAAGGTTTCTGGATCTTGGGGTTTAACCACTTGCTGAAGTCGCTGCTGCATTTAAAGCTGCTGCTAATGAAAAGCAGCTCAAACGCTCGACACTCGAATCCCGAGAGACTCATAAAGGACTTTTGGACGGGAATCCAAAATCCAACTGCCTATATCTCGCGAACAAGGTAATCATCATTTTAAAATGATTGATTTCGATAGGTGCTCTCAAGTTTAAAGCACGTATAACATCAATTCCTTTTTTTTTATAGCGAGCGTGGGGAGGCAGACCAACTATTCTTTATTTTTAATGACACAAGAAACACATTTTTTAACTGTGTAATGTTCAAGATATGTATTGAATTTATGATGGTCATTTAAGGGGATAGAAGAGTGGAAGAAATAGGTGGCGGTGAGTTAATATTCGCTCAAGTTTCAAGCACCAGAAATGAACATAAATTTAAATTATTATTTCATTGTCTTTGGTGGATGTATATGAAGAGTTATTGTGTGCTAAATCAAAGATGTGCTGAAGTTATGCTAAATATAAAGGATAGCGTTTACCTATGAGCTATAGACAAATATTGCATTTCTACTGTTTAAGCTATTTAATGCTGAGAATGCTTTTTCTCGATCATAGCTTCTCGGGGAAAAATGAATGAGAAAAACAGACGAGGTTAGTGCAATCTGTAGCGGGTAATTTGGTACAAAGTCTTTATAGCCGAATTTTTTTATGAATTAGTAAAGTGTAGTCTAGAACAACAAACATACTCATTGATGGCTTTCTATTATAAATAATTTCTCGGGTAAGTTAAGGTAACAAGAGCGAAGTTAGCGTTCATTCAGCAATTTGTTTATATATTATTTACAGGTAATGAAGTAAAACGAGGAAAATTATTCATAGCTTTGTAAAAATGTCTAAAAGTTTATTTTTAGTAACTGTGAATTTCAGCAAAATCAGAACAGAGTTTTGGCTAAGAATAGCATCTTATGCTTTATTACTAAGATCCAACCAGTTTCGTTACTGTTTGGTTAGACGAAATCCACGCTTCAAATATTTTGAATTTAAATGATCGAAAGAGAAATCAAACGTTGTAGTTCAACTGTAATTTTATCTTACATTTTGTACAGTATTAGCCAAAGTTGGCTACAAGTACTGGCCAAAAGCAATGCAAGTTTGAGAAATCTACATTTTTTTCAAAATGAGACACGAACTAAGAGAATATCTATTGTGTAACTTTTTTTAAGTCTAAGGTAAGCTAATGCTGATATGTTTTAATAAAAGTTAAATCACCCACGCATTTACAGGACCAGCAATAAATTGAAGAAACCAATATCGTTTATTGATTATTCTTCACCGTACATTGTTCTAAATTTCAGCAATTAGTTTATTTAGAATGTAATTTGTTTAGGTTTCCGTGGAAGTATCACCCTATAGATGCTTAGAGCTCCCGCATTTCTTTCGTTGGAAATTAAGCCCTGGCTGCAATAATTAAAAAAAAAACCATGCGAGCAAGAATTTAATACAGTTTAAGAATAACAATTTTTTCTTAAAAATTACAAAAGGTTTAATTAAAACATCATTATGAACCTTAAATCAATCGTAAGGAGGAAAAAAATTCCAATATGTAAAAACTACTTGTTTCGAAAGAGTTAAAAATACGATTTGTGAAAGATGTAAAATTGCAGAATAAACAGCAATATCACAGCAAAAATAGCAACCGTTGATTACTGTTTCTAAACCAGATTTCCCACTAATGACCTTTGACTGATGTCCCATTATTGAATGGTAATACCAAAGAAAAAAAAAAAACCTCCGCGAAAAATAATCACTCCACCATCGCTTCAAGACAGCAAACAAAAATCAAATCTGAAACTTTTGTGTGTGGTTAACCAACATTCTTAAAATAGTGGAATCCCGTAGATGTGGGTGCTTCCGGCAAAGATAAACCCAGCTCTGTTGTTACACTAAATCACCACTGACGTACGCTATTAAAATGGGCACGTATCTGCTTGTGAACTGATGAACATAGCGCTGCTTATTACAGCCATAATAATAACGGCGCGGTTATTATGACAGTGCTATTAAATAACAGATAAGCTTTGGAAGGAGGAAACCGAAAATGGCTGTACCGAATGTCGCCAAATTGTCATACAACGAGCCAAAGCGAAACCGCTAAAAACACCGAGAGATCCAGCCATTTGTTAATTCTTGTGTGAGATCGAGGGAAAAAAATGTGGTCCAGTTTTTGAAACTTAATCACGTCGGTCTATTTGTTGTAAACTATGCAATGTCGTAGAAGAAGTTGCTAAATGTTCGATTAAAAAGCGGAAGAGCAATGTGTCCGACAAAAGCTGGAATTTTAGAATTGAAGGGGCAAGTGGATAAAGGTGATGTGTGACAATTTTGAAAAAACACTTGTTTTCATTGACGGTGTTTTAGTTGCAGAAGTACAGTAATCGCATTTTAGTTATTTCAGTGATTCCTGATGCGTATTGTTACCTTTTCTTACATAAAGTTTTTCCCCGAAGAATAACATTTTCCATTTTAAGTCCATATTTCAAAGATTTTCAATCAACGATTCATAAATTCAGTTTCGATTCAAGAATATGCCTTTCAAAAACTTATTGCATACTTTCTTGATAATAATACATCACGAGCTCTCGTCTGAGAGCGCAGAATAACGACATCTATTATTAAAGTTACTATACTAGCATACATTATTAACGAGATGGAGTAAACTGAAGAAAGGATGACTATTTTATTAGAGCTTCTTCCAGTCCTCGAACACACATAACTTATTTTTATACCCAAATCGTTCTCTAAATAAAGATGAAGAAACGGAAAAGTTTTGGAACACTGCGTAAGGAATACGATCGATGAGAGTAATTTTTGAATTTGGATATTTTTGGAAGGCTCTTTTTATGTAATCTCGAACGTGTTCCAATTTTAAACATAATTGATAGTCTTTTTTCTACAAATGTCAGAAATAAAAAAGCAAAAAAGAGCACCGTAAAATTTCTTTTTAAAGGGTATCTCGAAGCTTAAAATTTTTATTAAATTCCCAAAATTAAATTTTCAACAGCAACCCCTCGTTACTTCGTGTCTCGTTGTATCGCTCGTTTTTGCTTTCTCTCCAAATTTAAAAGCAACTAAAGCCTCGCTTTTTATGATCAAGGTATATTTTCCCTTCATCTGAATTTGCTGCAGTTGCAACTTCAGATTCTTATTTCTTCAAAAGATAGAAACATTTTAACCGTATTTCCCCCTGTTTTAAACTAATAATTACAAACTAATGTTCTCTTTTTCTTGATACAAAGAAGACTTCTTAAAATGAAAAAAAAAAAAAAACGAATTTTATTTGCAAGTATATGAACAAATTTTCCGATTTAGTTGTCAGCCGAGCGCGGAAAACGCTGTCCCCCCCCTCCATGACCTGAATTAAAAAAAGAAAATAAAGGAAAATAAGCAGGGTAAGTGCTCCAGTAGTCGGCCATTTCAGAGATCTTTTGTTGATCTTGGCTAACCTAGAACTTTCAGCTATCAATATAGCAACAAAAACAAGGTAAAACTTTAGAATGAACCTTTCTGATAGTGAATCACCTACTTGTTTCAGAAATTAAAAAGAAAATTATGTTCAAATCCAAGCTGTTGTCAACACTAGTAAATGCTCCAGTAGTCGGCCACAGAATCATCTTAGCTGAAAAATAAGCAGAATCGCAATCTTGGATGACGGGCACACCATTCAAAACGAAATGACTCATTACTAATTCAAAAAAAGTACCCAAAACTTAACTGCCACTGGTTGATGATTGAGGATAGGTACATGAATGTGTGAATGCGTCATATCTGATTTTGAATTAAAAATGTGCTATTTATGAGGAGTTTTATGTCATTGTGGCCGACTACTGGAGACTGGCCGACTACTGGAGCATTTACCCCAGTAATTTTTTTTAACTGAGTTTCTGTTTTCCAGGGCGTGGAAAGGGTAAATATGATTTTTGGGAAGTAGAATACATAAACAAACTGCACAAATTGTATGCCGTTTAGTTTCACAATAAACTGGTAGCTTTGCAAACGAAGAGAAACTAGTTAATATTTATCTGAATATGAATAATAAGAAGAAAATTGAAAGAAAAATATATTGATGAAATAAACTCAGGATATTAATCTTAACTTAAAAATTATAATTAATTTAGCGTATTCTTAAACAAATTTCAAACAGTATGCTAAATTATAGACACAGTTGGCAACACTTAATTATGCTTTAAAGTTAACTTAATTTAAGCATTAAATTAATAGAAAAATTCTATCTAGCGCAAAGAATTTAGTTGAGAATAATTAACTATGAAAAGAGGAAAAAGTCGGCAAGCTAAACTTTACCTTGCCATGATTTACCTGCGTACTGCAAAAGGTTAGCCCTGAATATTTTATGCACAACAAAAGCTGCGGCCAGTTTTAAACAATCATGGCTTTCCTAACACATCGTTTTTATGTTGGAGGATTTATGGATTGTTTTCGTGGGACATAAGCAGTAAATTACAAGTAGTTACAGCAGCGAGAAGAATGGGTTTGCCTAGAAAAGAAATTTTATTACTGCTACGATAAATAAGTATTCCTTGCGAAAAGCTAAACGATTAAGCCAGAGCATTAAGAGTACATAAGAAAAGAGTTTTCTTCAGAAAACCTCACGTAGTTTAGAGGTAATTTATGTTTGGGAATATTCATAACATACCATGAAGTACATTTTGTTTTGATTTTGCGTGAATAAACTCGGGAAATAAATTGAATTTAAAATATTAAATTTGGAGAGCATATTAAAATTTGCTGGGAAAGTTTTATCATGTCGTAAAAGGCCCTGCTTTAAATATTTCGTAATTTCCTCCCCTTTCTTTGAGACTGATAACAAATTCGATGTAGGAAGTTATACCAATTTTTAACGATTATGAATTTCTGAAAGTTTAATTGGATAAGCAAAATGCGGAGATCTCTAAAACTGAAAAATATTACACTTATTTCATCCGGAAAATTATTCTGCTTTCTATGGGAAAAACAGCAGGCAATAAAGGCAGTCGCGCTGAATTTTATGACTATAAGTTAGATATTTATTACAACACCCGCCGCCGTTAGTTGCCGCTTGTATAGTAAATACCTGATATAACTTAGACAAAAATTAAAAATTAAATACATATACATGAAACGAGAATAAGAAAATGTTTAACATATCGAAGTGGAAAGTAAGTTTAATTAAGAACCCAATCCTTGTAGTTAGTATATCCAGTTTAACAAATAAAATTGTATTAAAATGCAGCTTAGAAATCGATAAACCACTGCTGATAAGAATTTATTTTTACCGAAATTCGAAACCCCTGGGAAAGTTTCAAACATAAAAAAAGGACTTTAAATGAAAATTATAGCTAAATAGTAGTACATATTTACATTTGCATATCCATGCAAGGTTATTTAAGGTGATGATTTACGAAAATATTGATCCTTTAGTAGATCTTAGAGAAAGGGCATAACAAAAAATATGTTTTAAAAAAGGATTGCGAGAGCGTAGGGGGCAGCGTTTTTGAGATGTAAGTACGAAAAGCCGTTTCAAATTTCTCAGAAAATATTCTGTAACCTTCTAATAGCAAAACTGATAAAAAGAGCATCAAATATCTACAACTTTGGATTTTTCGTAGCATTACTAAAAGGCCAAGGAAATTGTAGAAACTATGATTTTCTGACATTTTAAAGAAAATATGCGAAAGCTTAAACTTTAATAATAATTTCGCATTAAGGTGATGAGTCTGCTTCACTGTCCTTCTGCGCACGCGCATCATACTTCGCAGTATTCATTACTGCTGATGGCACTACGGTTGATCATTTGTAAAGAATTCAACTTTGAAAGTGGTAATTTTCAAAAATCATCACCGGCTCTCAATTTAATTACCATGCTGTAGCGTAGTCAGTTGTCCTTAATTGCACCATTAACAGATGCATTTACCTAACTAGATTTCAGATGACAATGTTTTAATTTAAAATTGAGAAATAACTTAAAAATTTGAAACTCATCGAAACTATCTAAAAGCTGTACGAATTATTTATTAGGTAATAGCGACGACAGTTACATGAAATTTTGTTGTGACCACCAGTATCAAGTCAACCACATAATTCGTCAATTTCCAATGGAGCTTAAAGGTTAAATCTAGCATTTTTTATGGATGAGCGAACACAATACATATTCATTGAAAAATGCCGATTAAAAAATCCAAACAGAAAAGTCGAAGAATAACCAAGTATGATTATACTGCATTTTAATTAGTCTAAACACGAAAAAATGAGGAGAACTGCATTTACTTTTTATAGCAAAAATCAAAATGTCGATTTACATATCAACAGAGGATTTTCATTACATCTCATTTGAAACGTCATTTCTTTTCTCAACTAAACTTGAACATATTAATACACATTTATCGTTTTTATAAATAATTTTAGTCCTGTAAAATGGTAATAATGTCGAATATTTAACTCTTGCCACCTATGCCGGATGCAAAAGATAAGTTCTAAACGAAATACTCGAAGAGTTAACAACTTTTAAGATAACTAACCGCAAATACATACCACGCTTTAATTGAAATACGTATAAATTAAGTAGTTTGACTTTTTGGCATGTCTTTTCCCCCATAAAGAGCATGGTTTTGTTACAGGGGAAAAAAAAAGCCGAGATAATGAAAGAAAAAGAAATATCTTGACATCGACTTACCATTTCTATTTTCACTGTCGGCAGGCTTCATTTGTATCGGATGATGCATCTGAAAGAAACGGAAAAGACAAAAGCAATTAGTATTTGAAGGAATTGAAGCTGCTAATTATGTTTTATTTTTTTACATGCATTAAATTGAAGAAATAAATGGTGTGTAATCCTAGCACTGATGTAAAGCGAATGCAAATTGACTGACAATGAACTTCATTTATGTTTAAATGCGGTTTCGTCAATGCAATTTCATTACATTCAGAGCAACTACTACATGCGTGTTTTTAACTTACTAAAAATAGTAAGACATTTATGATTTTTTTGACATGACGTTAGCAATATATTTTCAGCTGTATTTTTGTTGTTCTTTTTTTCATTATTTGTTTTGGAAAATAATACTAAAAAATTAAACAGAGCACTAGAGTGTTTATGAGTTTACAATACCCTGAACAGCAAGCATTTAAAAAATCTAATGGATAAATCATTGCTGTTAGTCATAATACAATAAAACGCTACTTTTAGAAAATAAATGATTATCATTAGTGAAAATCATATTTCTTTCGATATAAAATAAACGATCACAGGTAATACTAGTCTCTTAGCGGTAACAGACGTACAACTTTACATTTAATGCATACATGAAGTGTGACACTTCTGACTGATTGTTAGTAATACACACATTACACACATTAAGTTGAGTAAAAAACACAGAATACTGAATGATGAAGCAAAGGTCAGCCATTTAGTAAAAACTATTCGTCCAAGATAGATGTTCGTTTCTTTCATTTTGAAGAAGCATTTTCCCAAATGACATTTTGTCGAAGTGACTCACGAGAACGAAATCTTTGAAGACAAGCAAAGGACAGCTTTTTAAGCTCCCAATTTCGCCTTTGAAATATTTTCCTTTGCTTCGAGTGAAAGGAAACACATCGAGGGACTGCTTTTTTATTTTGTCCTTGAACGTTTTCAAAGATGCCGGTTTACAATGCAGCTGAGCAAGTTCTTATTGTATGAAATAGAAAAAGAAATATCCCTCCCTTTCAAAAATAAATAAATATAAAAGGAGGTAAAATTTATTAAAAAAAGAAAGAAAACTATACATATCTACATACATACACCACACATATATATATATATATATATCTTGCTATTTTATTCATATTACATGATAAAATAAACAATTGCCATATTGACATAAAAAATATCAATCTAGTCTTCATATTTACGCTGATTAGGAAGTAAATATTATTTGTGTCTTTTTTCAAGAAATTACTCTTAGTACAGCCTGATTTCACTCTAAATCGGAGACAATAAAATTGTCCAAGATTACTTTAACACCCACGTATACAATACCAAATTCGATGCTTTTAGGCTTAGATTTACAGTTAAAATTGCACACTCGTGCTTCAAGATTACATTATTATCTGGCATTGAAGAAAAAGTTAGAACTCCGAAGAACGTGTAACGCAATTAAAAAAAAAGAAGTGCCTTACAGCGATGTAATTCGAGGTTCAGACATTATTCATATTAGTTTTAAAGGTTTAAAAAAACAATACCGTTCTGTAGACTTATTCTTCTGAATTCACAAAGGCGAGTACAAGAGTAAATAAGGTTTATAATTCAGCATTCATGACATTCATAAACACTCTAAAAGCACAAAAAAAATGCAGTTTTGTTTTTCTCCTTTTTTATTCTGCTGCTTTATATTTAGTCTAATTAGGTCAATCTCTAAAGGATTCTTTTTTTTCTCTTATAGTAATTTATTTCCTCTGTCGAATAATAATGTATATAATATATTTTACCAATGACAAGAGTTGAGCAATTGTTGGGACTCCACAGAAAATAGTTAACGGGACAATCATGAGTTTGTATGATTGTTGTAAAACATTTCCAACTATATCCGTTTTCCCGGAAGTGCATTCTAAACGACAAAGTCTGATTTTTCTGTATCACCCTAACTGCGTGTTAACCTACTTACTCAGGGAAATGAAAAAAAAAATGCTGCTGCATTTCTGAAAGTTTAAAGTTCAAATATTTTAAACTGTGTCAGACAAAAAAGCCAATGATTTCAAATACAACGTTGATTTTTTTTGAGAATGATTTCATCAGTACTTTACGTGATTATTATAGCTATTACATTACGAAGTCTACGGAGCATAATTTACACCTGTCAACTGCAATTACATTCTAACGTGAAAATTTTTTGAAATATTCTTAGCGGCACTCACGATGTTTCTTTTCAATTATCAACTAATTCACTTTTGTAAAAAAGAAATCTCACGTGAAAGAAAAAAAAAACATAATAACAAACTTTAACGCAACAAACTTTATCATATTTACCAAAGTATTCGGACGAAAAAAGTCATCTTCAGTTTTAAACTATACTATTACATTTATTATACGATGCAATGGCAACATCTTTATCAGCTAAAACAATCTCAATTAGAAAAGTTGAAAGCATTTATTAAAATTCTTGACTGATGACATGTACTTTGCAGGAAAGACAAGAAAATAACTGTCATTGGGTTGCTTGAAGAGACATTATTAGCGAGATAATAGTTTGTAAAAGGTATCTCCATTTCGATAATATTTTTGTTTTCGAAACTCATTTCTTTTTCTAAATTTGATGTATGACAAAATGAAAACTAAACACTCAAGTTTGCCAATGGGTATTTAGTGCGTAAAGAGTTTTGCAACTCGCCATTTTGAAAACTTCAGGACATAATGAGTATTTTTATTTTCCTGGCGTAAGTATTACTATTAGCTTTTGACATGTCGTATTGAAAAGTTTTAGAAATTTCAAAAGCATGAATTATTTGGTTTGCAGAATTAAAAAAGTGCAACAAAGGAATGCTAATGGATTTCAATACTTTAAATTATGACCACAAACAGAAAAGAAATTTGAAGCAACTAAGAAAGAAATGTGGAACTAAGAAGTAAATTCTGTTGTTGTATTTCGTTAAAGTTAAAAAAATCAAGCAAATAAGATTTCCTTTCTCAATACAGGTAACACTAAACTAATAACCCATAGAGTACTTCTCATAACAAATGCTTAATAGACGGTAACAATTTTTGGTTTGTATTTCTAAGAATACAAGCCAAATTAGAATAGAAAGCTCTTTTTTATGTGCATTCTAATTTATGTATGTGCATTTTGTAGTCAAGATGTATGAATTGTTAGCTGTAATGTAAATGTTTTGTAAAGGCTTATTTTTATGTTGTGACTGATACAGGTGGGTAAATTTGAATATGCATTTTGAGTAAAGTTAGGAAAAAAAAATCCCCAAGCAAACTTGAGAAATGTCGTATGATAATGATGTTTTTTTTTTCTTTTCGTAGAAAAAATGAGTTTCATAATCCAATGAAAAGGAGGGAGGGGGGGGAGGGCGGGTCATGGCGCAGACGGCGTCATTGCAACTTTAAGGGTGGTATTTTTGTAGGAATTTTTTTCTTGGGGGCCCTTGTTCTTCGAGGGTATTCGAGGTATTTGGGGGAGGAGTACGCCATTGTTCTCTGGGAGTGATGGAATAGATTTTATGGAATTAAAGTACACAAACAATTCAAACATGATCAGTGTTTAAAAATTGATGAATTCATATTTAAGGGTCTTGGAGACTGAATATGCAGTGAAAAAACGGACGAAAGTTGGATTTTAGCTTACATTACGATGGTCATTCAGCTGGCCAGTTACTTGCTTAAGCGTTTTTTTTTTTTTTTTTAAGACTTAGCAAAGCACGACTCTTTGCAACTATCGGCGTCGTCCCTCGACTAACTACCATTAGAAAACAGTTTATACAGTCTGAAAGCACCACCATTTGCCAATTTTAGCATTTGGAACGTTTCAGGTTTGGAAGCTGAGTTTCGTTTGCGCTAGAAACCTTTTCACTATCTTTTCCAACAACCCGTACCCCAATTTCATTATTGCAAAAGTTTCATTCAGATTCAAACATATTAAATTTTAGTCTTGCTGATAACAATTCTGGAGTAACATTTTGAAAATGAAAATAATACTAAAAGAAAAAAAAATAGAATTTTTAATTATTAAATCGACCCCATCTTTTTGCGTTATTACTTTACTGCAATCTAAATTTCCAATGCTACTTTTGGAAAAAGAAAAAAAAAAACTGCCATACAAAAAGACCATATAAAACGCGAAACAGAAACATATGTCCAAATTAACAACAGATTCAGTTACATTCATTAAATGCTTAATTGGCACTTAATGAATGTAACTGTTTTTATTTAAAATCAAAATCGCAATTTTTCATCCATTAAGTGCTTTGTTCTCACATCTGCACATACATAAAAATACACCCACACGCGTGTGTGTATATATAGGTCAAGTAATCCAATGTCCCACATTTCATAAATTTTTCTTAATGTGGAAAGCATTCAATGCAGGATAGAGTGCGTGGACGTTTTAACAAGCCTTTTATAAACTTTCCACCATAATGTCAACCCTTCACTCAACAAACTCGATAGAATATTTTTGAAGATTACCGCCAATGTTTATTACAACTCTTTGCCACCCTCATTTCGCAAAAGCTCAAAGAACAGTGTTAACTCAAAAGAAATAAACGGAAAAGCAATTCCCTTCCATCTGCTTCATAACTTTCGCGGCCCTAGAAGAATAAGCACCCAGTGTTGAAACTTTAATCGTAACTATTCTTCCCTTATTGCATATTGTGCCAAAACCAAAGCTCGGAAAGTACCTGAAGAAAGGGCGGTATAATGCACTACTTGGAGAAACGCATCAGTTAGGATGATAATGGAAGGCAAGCAGGAGCAGCGATTTCGTAACTTGGAGTCGTTACCACAGAAATTCTCTCTCATCATCAACGATAAACAGTATACATAAAAAACAAGATAAAAAGGGAAAAAAAGGGGGATTTGATACTAGCAAGGATAAGCAGAATGGAATCAGTGATATAATTTATATTTTCGATATTTAGGAGAATGTTATTTAGTTGGCAATTAGTTGTATCATGTAATACGAGAATGTTTTTAGTTGGTAAATGATTGTATCCTGATGTGCTGTTTTCTTTCAAAGAATTGTGACCGTATTCACACAACTGACTTATTTCATGTCAAAATTGTTGAGGGTTATTTTTACTATTATGATGCATTAATTTGCTCTGTATAATATCCCTTTTTAAAATCCATTATTATTAAATTCACTTGCATTCTTGCTTAAGGAAATTAGCAACAATTTCACAAATTTATAATGGTAGAACGATTGGCATTACAGTCACATTAACTGTAGTCAATGTTTTATCACTAAACGAACTGTTAATTTAAGTTCCGAAAAAAAAACCGCAGCATTTAAGATATTATTATATGCATGCAAAAATTTAAATGTATGTGTTAAGAATGATTCAAATAAAAGTCTTTACTACAAAAATAAATCTAAACAAATCGCAATGAACATTTTGAAATACTTTAAGACAATTCGCAGGATGCTTGAGCAAATAATGCAAATTTATTTACTAAATCATAGATAAAGATTCCCATCAAACATTTTTAGCACCATCAAATAAACATCTCTAAGACATTTAAGAGGAAGAAAAACAGAATGAAAAACGTAGAAGGTGTTAGAAAATTCCCATCGGACCGCCCTCCTCAACAAAAACAGTTTTTATTCTTTCCCATACAAGAGTCTTTTCTGTATACCGAAGTGTTTGTATGAGATACGGCTCAACACAGCCAATGCAGTTGTTTTGATCTTTTCGCGATAGGTGAAAAATATGTAACGTTGCCTTAATGTAACGCCCATGGGTTGGAGTATGAGCCCATGATACGGCGTTATTACTTCCGCTCAACACATTTTTATGCCTTGTTCTGATAAATATATATCGGAATCTAGAAATATCAAAGCAGGATGGAGGAATACATAAAGTTATAAAACCAATCTGTTATTGCTAAGTCGTTTCCGTGAGAATAAGCGATGCTTTTTCTATGGTGCGGCAATCATTGATGATAAGATTTATTTAACTACACTTTAGTGCAAATAGGATTTTTCTTATTCACGCTGTATGCGTTCATAGTGATACTTAGTCGATTCTTTGTGTAGATCATACAAAGGTAAATTTCATCATGCATCAAAAGTATGTCTGGTACATTTGTAAGTTACGCACAAGTAGGTATTACTAATAATAAATAAGATTGCATTTTTTACGAAGGTTTCAAGAATTATCATTTTATTAGACATTCTTTTACAAAATAAAAATGCTTTTTTTTAAAAACTTTTCTTAGTTTAAGTTATCACACAAGGCTCTTTTTGTCAATATTGCTTCCTGATTCTTTGTTAACATTTCTCTAATTTGTATTTTATTATTCCATCGAATATCTCCTTGAAATTTGGATGCAAATGTTTCACATTTTTTGTGTTAATATTATTTTTCAATGAGATTATTTAACTAAATATGATTGTAAGGACCCATGGGTCGTCTAAAGAAATAGATTTCATATTTTTTCCGTTACAAATCTTTAAGGTTAAGTGTGTGTGTGTGTGTGTGTGTGTGCAATAAATTAGCACGAAACTACGAATGCAGCATACATGCACTAAATTGTAAACAATTTTATGCATAAGCAACACTTTCCACAGATTAAAAAAAAACTTAATGTGGTTAAATTTTTCAGTTGTGAATAAGGTACATTTTGTAAATATATGCATATACGCACCCACAGATAAATATATAACGTATGTATTGGTGGACAGAACCGTATGAAAAAGGTATAAAAGTGAAATAAATACCTATGTAAAAATCCTGTATGTGAGCCCGGAAATCAAATATTACTGCTACTTGAAATATATGCTTCTACAAAATATGCAGTAATTTGAAAATGTTTCTAATATTTTAAAAGGGTATAATAAAGTTGTAAATTATTTCATTCCACATTTTGTTTAATTTTTTTTTCAAGCAACTAATAATGCAGGATTTCTTTTTCCAATCTACAAAAAAGAAAGTGCTTTATTTTTGGGCAAACGAGAAAACATTCGCCATTTTTTAGTTAAAATTTAAATATTTTTGAAGATGAAGATTTCCATATTTTCTCTAATGCTAGATCTTAAAGCTGATTATGTTTTCTATCATCTTCGTTGCCTTAAATTTAACCGAGTTATATTGTTATTGGTTGCAAAAATTTTCTCAAAGTAATAATTCTTTCAAAATCAGACGTCCTACTATTCTTAACGGTGAAAACTTATTCTCAGAGTTTTCGTTTACAGAGACACTGTAGTCATTTCTGCATGTTAAATTGTTTATTGGTAGTTCAATTTATTTTAAAAGAAAAAAAAATGATGATCACAAGCGAGGAATTATTTTTACAGTTTGACGTTATATTCCATTTTCCGGTATCAAAATAATACATTCAGCGGTTTGGTACATTGAAAATGTATTATATTCAGCGGGATATTCTTTCAACTGATTTTCTAATAAGCGGGCTCGACTGTACCATTTACACAAGAAATTTATTGTGACTATATATTTCCAACATAGTAAGACATCGAAATTCAACAAAAACTTTAATACAAATAGAAAAAACGAAACCGCACTCCCATACACTCGAGGATTAATGAAAATTAAAAACAAAAATGAATTCCCACAAAAAATTATTCACCACACTCTTTATCAGGTTTCAGATCTAAAGCAGCGGAAAGAATTGAATTTAGCACCTACTTTTTTCCCTCTTTTTATATTCTTAGCCAATAATGGCTCTAAATAGCAGTCGGATTAGAACAGCCTAGTATTTCCAGGAGCTAGTTTTACGGTTAAAGTTCCACAATTATTGTCACAATGGACGGGGGAAACTAAATCCTTTCACAGTAGCTAAAGCTGCAAACAAAGGGAGGGGGGAAGGGTTGAGTAAAGGCCTGGGAGCGGCAGTTATCATTTTCTTCTGTGGTAAAAAAATCCTCTGGGAATTCGTGCCTGGATTTAAGACGCAGTGTCAGGTATAAAAAAGCTTTATCACGTAGACGATGCTGCATACCATTCGCTGGAAACAGTCCTTGTGAATTTAGGAATGTTCAAATTTTGGATTCTCAGCGGGGAATACCGCCTTTTATAAAGAGAGTTTTCGAGAGAAATATCTGACATTTTCACGTGTTTAAAACTGCATTTGACTATAGGGATATTAAGCATTCTGTGAAAGAAAGTTGCAAAGAATTGGGGAATAGAACCTTTCTAAGAAAAATTTTGCTGTGCATACGTGGTATCAAAGAATGAAATTTATACTTTTTGAAGAAAAATTCAGTACAAACAGGATCATTTCGATTAAGCTTCCTTTTATTTTAAATATATGCTTGAATATTTTAGTATAAAATCAATGAACTTATACATTATTAACGAAGTAAAGTCAAAGAATTTGCAATGGGCCCGAAGAACATTCAAATAAAAAGCTCAATGAAAATTACTTTATAAAACATATAGATAAAGCAGTTTATTTCAATTTGTTTATTTGTAAATTGACAAATTACTCTAATCTCATAAAAACAAGGTATAGTGTGGCACTGATAAGTTGAAACTCAACCTTTACAATATTAAGTTCTTCTCGGGTAATAAGGAAGGGTGATTAATGGTGAGTGGAGTTACTTTCGCAGTTGCTTGGGGAAAGTATTCCAACGCAAATCTGCGCAAATAACACTGCCATTTTCCACTGAACTCTCCAATAAGAAGTTAACATTGTTAAGGTCAAGCTTCAATTTATCAGAGACACACGCAACATTTATCTGAACTGAAAGAATAGCGGCGCAAACATGCTGATAATATCAACATTGTCTATGTTACTATGACAGGTACGCTTTACTGAACAGGTATGAAAAAACTAAGTAAAGTTATAAATAGGGATGCACCGATTAATCGGCAGTGCCGATTAATAGGCCATAATCGGCCACGTTGCCGATTATTAATAATCGGCAAAATCTTACCGATTAATCGGCGAAAAAATTTTGTTTTCAATATTATTTTTTAAAGTATACCTTCCCAAAGAAACTATGATAAATGTTTTCATTAACAGTAAATAAACGTAGTTTTCTGCAATCCTTACTATGACATGCAGTATAAAAGTGTGTACAGGGTAAAAACAATGCAAATAGTTCATACAATGCTCAAAACTGATTGGAATATTTAAAGATAATCCAATGTCGAATTCATGAGCTTTTAAGTTAGAATGCGAAATTATGAATAGTTCATTTCATTTATAATCAGTCAAATTTTACTGATCAAGGGCAGAAAGATTTATACAAAATTACTCCAAATATGCTTGAGCAAGAAACTACGATCGATACATTTATAAACAAGAAATAAATAAATTTCTGCAAATACAAGTATAACATGTAGCACTGTAGTGAGTATAAAAAAACAAGTTATTCAAAGAATGAAATACAAAAAAAAAAAAAAAAAAAAAATGCTCTTTATTATAAATGATTTAATAATTTTATATTCCTATTTTAAATAAATATACATATATAAACAATGGAACAACATTTTTCATGTGTCGATACTTTTCTCTATAGCTTAATGCTTTTATTAAGCTCTACTTTTCAAAGAATAAAATTCCTGAATTAAATGGCTACTTATAATTGAAAAAAAAATTAAATTAAAAACACCCCTAAATTAAAGTGTTCACCACAGCTTCCCCCTTAATTGTTTTAAAAATAATTTTCATGACTAGTGTGTTTCTGTAATTGATTCACAAAACTATGAAAATTGGTTCAACGAAGTTTAATAAAATTTTGTAAATATTTTGGGAAAATTGGAAAAATAGAGAAAAACAAGTCTTCTCTCAGAAATAAATAAGTAACTATTTCTGAAATCGGAATTGTAAAAGAAAGGGGAAAAAACAGTGATGGTGAAATTGGTAATATTAAAAAAAATAATCCTGGTCAATAATCGGTTCTGCCGATTAATCGGCCGATTATCTACAGCCGATTAATCGGTAATCGGTAATCGGCCAATTTGCTTATCGGTGCATCCCTAGTTATAAGTAAAAACGCTTTGGCTTAAAAATACATATGTGTAACAAAAATAACTATTATGTAACGTTATTTGAAATTAATTTATGCTGAATGATTACAAAAATCTTCGCAAAATAAGAGTAGTAATGTACCCATAAAGTTAAACAATAATACGGATCTTAAGTTTGCATTCCAATCTGTGTAGCAGAAAATCGTAGACTGAAATGTCCAAATTGAATAGAAAATTAAAAAAAAAAACAAAGAAATGACAAAATTACGCTTTATGCTAAGTGTGACGTTGTACCATTCAAAAAAAGATCCGGAGGGCAGAATGCAATCATCACATTCCTAACATTTTTCTCCCCCCCCCCCTCCAAAAGAAAGTACTAAAACTTTTTTTGTTATTTCATAAATAAGTGAAGAACTGTTCCTAAATTTATTTCAATGACGTCATAGCAAGAAAACAAGGAGGTATGACATTTTTGGAAATGGAATCAGTAGAACATTTGAGTTTACGTACATTGCTCGATGGAGTTGTTTTTAAGAGCAATATATTCCCACAGCAAAAAGTTTGTAGTTATAGCTAGTAACAAAAGATACACAGAGTAAACGCGCGAGAAAAATGTATCGAAAAAAAAAGTTGTTGCATAAAACATTTAAGGCTTCACATTTATTACCTTAAAATTTTTTCTTACGTATCTTTTCATAAAATAAAATTCAAATTATTGATTAAGAATTAAATGCCCTCAGTTGCTGAATGTGCGGAACATGAATGGAAAAATAATCTGGTTGCTGCTAATGAACACATTTTTGAAATTTATCCTTTTGTACTATAAAGTTATAAAATATTTTTGAACGTGTAAGAGATAAATACTTAAAATATACTGCTGCATTTACAAAGGGATTTATGCAAAAATAAATAAATAAATAAATAAATAAAAGTAATAATAATAAAAATCCGATCAATATCTCCTGAAGTTAAAAAAAAATCTAGATTTAATCGCAATCGCTAAATTTACTACGAAACGATTGAGGTTGTGCAAAATATGAAAGGCTTTGTATGATACAAGGAAAACATTAAGTTTTCAAAATATCACTTACAGTTAAGATGTATTTACAATAACTTTAACCTCTTGACATACAGCGACATGAGTGAGACCTCATTCATTCGGTACTATATCTTTAGCACCATTTTCGATTGGCGTCTCCGAGACTTTATTCTTCTCGTATGTCTTTACAGATTCTTTGACGTCTCCGAGACGCCATTGTGTGTCAAGTACTTAAATGATACTGTCAATTATGCTCTTTAAACTATGTTAGACAAAGCATTAAAAATATTAGGTAGTAAAATAAAATCTCCGGTATTGATTAAAAAATATTTTAATATATTTTCCGCTTATAATTCAATTTTATTTCTTAGTACATTTATGGCTGTAAAATATAATGATTATCCTTGTAACGTTCCAAACTAATAGTCGACTAAATTAACACATTTTTGAAATGTATCCTTTTGTACTCTGTGTCAACATTAGTTGACATTCTTCAATAAACATGATTTTAAACAGTTATAAAATATTTTTGAACGTGTAAGAGATAAATACTTAAACTATACTAAAGAGCATTGAAGATAACGGCTGTTGCAAATAATGTCCCAAACTGATGGCAGACTGTATTCTAGTATTTTTTAAATGTTTTCATATAGCCCGGTTTAAAAGTACGTTAACTAAGTTCGCATTAAAAACCGTTTTAAAAAATATTATAAAACACTTTCAATCATGAAGTGCGATAAACTCTTTTAACACTATAAAAAGAGTGCTCGCGCTGAATTAAATATTAAAAAATAAAATTACCAGAAACCCTGGTACGAAAATGACTACGGGAAGCAAGCATAATGTAATCAATTTTTTCCCCGAAGTGGTGCTTAATACCGTATTTTGGTGCAAATTACTTGATTGAATTACTTAAACTTTTTTCCTTTTTTGCTTCGATCCTCATTAAGGAGTGTGGAGCAATCATTGCTTAATGTGCTGCAGGTGCCAGACTTTCTTTACTCGAACGTTCTTTTTTTTTCTTGCAATCATTATTCTTTTCGCAAGAAGTTAAAAAATGCGAGCCAACACTCATAACTCGGGCTCGGATAAATCATCTAGCTTTAGTAACAATATTAAACTTCCCTTTTTTATCGACTAGGAGCTGGCGATCTTTTCAGTTTCAGCAACTTAAGAGATGGCCCATATTTTTTCGGTATAGTTTTTCAAGCTTTCTATTCCGCGCACACATACTTGAGAAAGAATTAACAAGAAAACTTACAAGAGGATAATTGTTCTCTCTATATATGAATTAAGTACTGGATTTGAACGGCGAGGTATTTTTTAAAGGATCAACGGACCATATTTGATGGATGAAGCTTGATGATGAAACATTAAGTTTTATATTTGTTCAAGAAAAAGTGTATTGTAATGAATATTTCAGAAATTTAAATATTCAGAAAAAAATCACACTGATTGCTTGTTAATAGTACATAAAGATAGTGTTAGGAGTAATTTACAAATGCATGTAGCTGGTTTCTTTCTCTTTTTTTTTAAATTGAGCAAGAATTATTGCGCTTTTACAGCCTAAAAAATTCTGGCTAAATAGCAAATAAATTGAGTTTATAAAATATTACTACAGTCGAACCCGCTTAATGGAATAGCCATTTTGCCACGAAAAAATATTCTAATAAGCGGGATATTCCATTATCCGGGATGAAAATAATGCATTTCAATGGTTTGTACATTGAAAACGTATTACATTAAGCAGGATATTCCTTTAAGCGATATTCTAATAAGGGGGTTCGACTGTACTTATAATCGAAATTATGTATTATAATGGAATGTCTTTGACATAACTGCGAGAAAGATGCAAATCAAAATACATACATCAGCATAATTAATCCAGATTTAGACGGCTAACTGACTGTTTAGATGATATCTTTAATGGTAAAACATCAGTAAATCGATAAACAAAATAAAAATACGTGTCTATATTGGCTTTTGAAGAGCTTTTAAGCGTTAAGTGAAAACAGAATGTCAAACGAAATTTTTAAAGGCATTAAAGTTGATCCAAGTAGATCACAAAGTAGCAAAACGAACTCTAAAAGTCAATTCATACATCATAAGATACAGATTGAAAGCAAAATCACTACGCAGACAAAATAATAACGTAAATACTTAAAAATTATTAATCGTATTCAGATTAATTAATCTTCTCAATTGCGCAAACGTCAAATAAATATAAATATCGAAAATTAATAATTTAAATAAATCTCAAATATATTAACATAAAACGTAGAAGTACGAAATAAAAGTGTAAAGAAAAAATACAAATATAAAAGGTTAATAATTGAATGAGCGAAATTATTTCCTGTTACGTCTCAATTGCGCAAACGTCAAATGAATATAAATATCGAAAATTAATAATTTAAACAAATCTCAAATATATTAACATGAAACGTAGAAGTACGAAATAAAAGTGTAAAGAAAAAATACAAATATAAAAGGTTAATAATTGAATGAGCGAAATTATTTTCTGTTACCGATTGTCAAAACCCCCTGAAAAGCAATAGAATAAACAAACTAAACATATTTCAGTTAGAGCATAACACTTTACGCTGAAGTGCAAAAAGACGAGAATTTGTCTTTAAAGTTTTGCTTTTACAAGAATATGTGTTAAAATAACCTTTTATACATTCTCTTAAAACATTGAAATTACTTTTTCTACGGACCAGAACATTTGTTTTGAATGCTTGGTACTCTTGCCAAAACAAACATATTATCAGTTTTAGACTTCTCAAAAGAACTAATAACATATTCAGCGGGACTTTCTTCACATTTTCTGGAACATTTTATTTTCTCGTTGAAGATATTGCAAGAAGAAATATATTTTTTCTTCTCGCTCCACTACTGTATTTTCCGTTCACGCATATTGACACTCTAAGATTGAAAAATAGCAGAATTTCTCTCGTTTTGAGTGCGCAGAAGCTCAAGAATTTCATAACATCTGGAGTCGTATGCGACTCTGAAGCGCTTTAAGGAGTAGATAAAATCCTTTTCTAAAGATAAATAATGGACTGCGTATTTGATAAGGCAGTTTTGTAGACTCGAAGATAACTAATAAGTATTAGTGAGTCGCTTCAAAGGATTTAAAAATTAAGTGTTATAGGGTTTATGTTTATATAAAGATGAGCATCAAAATTTGATCCCGCAACTATAATACTAACAAAACTACACATTTGTTTCTGTTCAAGGAGATATAAATGAATTTTGAAGTTGAATGTATCCGGTTTAGTTTCAAGTTATTATGTTCAGTTCATTCTGGGGTACATTTCACGAATTTTCAAGCATTTTTTCAAAATTTCTTCATCATATTAATAGATTTGATTCAACTGAAATATCATGAACTCGTAATGATGAGCGTTGTTCAGGCTAAAAGAGGACTTAAGTATCAGTACGTAGAATCAAATGATTTAAAAACAAAGTATTATAGGCTTTATGTAAGCATTTATTTTCGTCGAGTAAATACAATACTAACACACTTGTCTCAACAACATAAACTTTAAATTAAGGGGGCAGAAATATTACTTGTAGTTCATTATCTCTAGTTTAGATTTTAATTAATATGTTCCGTTAATTCTGGTTTTTTTCTCGAAATTTTAAACTGTTTTTCAAAATTTCTTCACCATATTTATATATTTGATTCAACTTAACTCTAGTGAACTAGTAGTGACTAGTGTTTTTATCAGATATTTTTTTTAAATAAAGGAAAAAACTTTTCTTCGAGAAAGGTGAAGTGTTTAGTGAAATCTGAGATTGAAAAGCTTCTTATAAAATATAAGACGACCTGAGAGAATATTAATTATTTGAAGCTGAAAACAATAAGAGACGCTATACAGTACCTTTGGCTAAATTGATACATTTATTCCAATCGACGAACTTAAGCAACTTTTCATACTAATTTGAACAGTACTGTAATTTCTACACTCGACCCCACTTCAAGAAATTGAAATGAATCCATGAAGAGGGTTTTCTGAAGACACCTGGGGTACTTCACGAAGGCTGAAATTGATTTTAGCTGCTCCGTCGTGAAAAGTATTTGATTTGCATTTTATTTAGAGTCAAAAAATCTGAGGACAATATTATGATCTATTAAAAAATCAATTACATTATTTTTTCTTTGTTGATACCCCCTTCTATTATTAATTTTCATCTTTGCAAGATTTACGCGTACTCTAAGCTGAAAAAAATCTCTTTGCTATATCCAAGAGATGTTTATGCACAGTTGAAATAAAACTTCAGCTATTTCGACGTAGCGATTATACACGCGAATTCTGTACCCATTTCACGAGACACATGTCAAATTTAAAATAAAAAAGAGCTTTTGTTGTTTATTTGCAGAATTATTTTACGAACACATTGATGTAAAATTATAGTGAAAGCGAAAATAAATTCAAGCTATTTTCAAACAGTAATGAATACATAATTTCTGTACTCATAATTTAGAGTAATATGCAAGGGTGAAAAGTGAATTATAACATTTGTTTTTACTACTTTCAAACAAAATAAAATACATAATTTCTATACCAATAAAGGCAAGCAATAAGTAAGGGTAAAAAATGCAACGTAGAATCGTTTATACTGCATTTAAACAAAATAGTGTGATGAACATAAGTATACATAAGCTATTTTGCGCAGCAAATTAAATTTTTACTAGACATCCACTGTAACAAAAATACGTATAATATACGCACACCTGAAAAATAAATAAATTACTTAAAGTCACTATATCTCTCAATTTTAAATTACAGTAATGTTTTCAGTCATGTATGAAAATGTGGGCATTACGTGGCAATGACGTTTTTATTCACAAACATTTTCAACCAATCACGATAAAATTAAGGGAACATTTACTCTTTAAAATCCCGACTTATTCCTTTTAATTTATCATACTAAATTTAACGTTTCACAACACTACTCAGCAAAGCGTTTAATTAACATCAGAGCTAAAAATGTAAGGAAATGAAACCAAATGATTAACACTAACTTATCCTTTCAGAAAACTAAAGCCGATTTTAAATTTTCATGGCAAAACAAATCAAGCTTTTCGTCTTAAGACAATAATCCTATTATTTCCATTGCCTCAGAGACTTCCGCATTCCCGTGATGTTTTTCTTATTGCAAATTTAAGATTAAATTTTTGAAAGCTGGTGAAAAATTAGATTCATTTCTGAGTACATTTAAAGGAGTATTAATAACCATCGAGTAAACTTGTGACAGAGTCACAAATTTCCCTATTTAAGCAACGATTTTGCTTTTGGAAGTTCCCCTTAAGAGACGTGACCTCCTTTTAAATTGTAGCTTTAGAATAGTAGTAGAATACAAAGGCGATGTATTTGTTGTTAGTACTTGAGAAAAATGCACTTAAAATTTGAAATATAATTTCATTAAAAAGCTGTAAATGCTAAAGATAGACATTAAGTAGAAACGCCAGACTACTACTTCTGTTTCGATTGTGTTTTAAATTGAAACGGCTGGTAAACAGTGATAGGAAAACAACAAATATCGAACCAGTAGCCTAGTTATTACTTTGAAACTCATAGTAACATGCATATATTACTTCGCAAAAGTATATATAATGTACGATGTTTTGCCAGTTTGCAGATTGGTTTTGCATTATCATAGCAGACATGATACCTCACAAAGTAATAATTGTATCAGCAAATATTTATGATTTATCAGAAAGATATGGTGGGACACTTTGAATTTTAATTGAATGCAAGAAAGAGAAAATGATAACCCCGCTCTATTTCGAAACTACTTTTATTTTCTGACTTTGCATATTTATTTCTCAGTCGGTGGCATATTGAAAAAACACTCCTTCAGTGTAAAAACACCTGGCACATAATTAAGGCAGAAACAATGACAAACCGTTAAACTTGTTTAACAATATAAAACTCGAAACTGAAGCTTTAAAATGCTAAAATCCAATAATAATTTCTCTGTAACCTCTACAAAGCTAAATATTAGTGTCAAAAGAAAACAAGAAATTGCTCCTCAAACACTTTGTTGAAGAAAATGTCCAAGTCGCATCGTTAACTGCTTTTCTAAGAGAAGCAATAAAAATTAGTTTATGCAGCTGTAGAGAAAACCTTAAATGTCAAAACTTGTTATTCAGAAGACCCTAAAACAACGAGCTTAATCTAATTTTGGCTTCTCTAAAAGTTAATAGTAGACGGTTTTCGTAGTACGTTCTGCTGGTTAAAACTTTCTGGCTTGCTTCGGGATATCTAACACTTTTTGAAACACAAATCTTTACAAAATATTGTTTTTTTTAAGCTACTTATTGTGTTTGGTACTGCGTCGTAGTATGGCATTCAAGCAAAAAAAGAGATAGTTATGATATTTAAGATGAAAAAATGTTACTGAATACTAGAATGTTTTCAGAGCATAGTGAAAAAGATGTGTTTATTTTTTGCTTTAAAAAAACACTATGAATTAAAAAAAAAGCAGTAAAATACCCTACGGTTTTTTAGTTCCAACTGATCTTATAAGCTTCTTTTGTTCTCTCTGGGGCCCCAGTTTTAGATCCAAATAATGGATGAATTTTTTGATAATTGATAGTATATAGTGATGTTTTTTACTTCGAGTTAGATGGTTTTTAAGAGACAGGAATCGAAGCAAAAACGCATGTTCAAATGAATGAATCTATCTGCTCTGAGAGCTTGAAATTAAACAATTGAACTTAATTAAAACTTCAAAGTGCTGAACTATGCAACTTAAAAAATATGGGGAATGATAAAACACTTAATTAGTCCACGGAATAGAATGCTTTTAAGTTCTAAAGAGTTTTACAAATTTCGTTTCTCCTAAAAATATACACATATATATGAATATTTTTGGATATATAAGAAGAACATTTTATAAAACATATTCAATGAGATATATTAAAAAAAAAGGTTTAACTTATTTTACTACAGCTTAAAATAAGAGAATTATGCTGTCTGCTCTTCACTAGCCTTTAACCGAATAATCTAACATGAATTTTATTGGTTTTATTTTCAGCACAGTTTTCAGTTTTTCCTCTCATTCTAAGCTATCAAGAGGAATTTAGATATATGTTCAAAGCACTAACTTGGGAAATTCATTTTGGTATAAGCTTTAAATTTATTAAATAAATAATTAAATAACTAATTAAATGAATAATAACAAAAATGAAATAAAAAATAAATAAAAGTTAAAACTCGGTATACATCAACGTATTACAGGAATTTGATATCATGCTTTTGCACTTTAAAACTGATGGAGAAACGAGTTGTAAAATATATTGACTAAGTTGACTTCATACTTCAAATCCGCAAAAGAATATTGAAAAAAACCAAGCTGACAGGATTGTTGTTGTATTTTAAAGAGTGGTAAAATAAACTGAACTATTTTTTCAATTGAAAAATTAATTAATAGAATCTTATTAATCAGTATCGAATGTATAACGATTTAATCGATATTTTTGATATTCCAGGCTTCTCGCACATATACGTAGTTTCTGATGTGATTAATGGTATAAGGTAGATAGATATATTTCACTCCTTTACTATAGTTTAGTATCTTTATCAGCAACATTTTCATCAAAAAGCTGACAAAACCAGCATCTAAGTATCTTAAAGCCATAAACGCAATAAATTATTGCACCAGCTCTCTTATTTTAACTCAAACCCAGAAAGCTCTCTAAGCGGTACGGCAACCACTTATGGTCTTAAAATAATCTTCCACTAGGGTAGGTCAATAGGACGACGCTCGAGATTAGGGTCCTAGATATATTTTGAAGTACTTTGAGAGCTGAGAAAGCAAACTTCGGGCCCAATGTAGTAGCCGGTTATTTGTCAACTGACTGTCGCACATGATGTTTGGTCGTTTATTTTGGGAGGGTACCAAGTACCATGATCGTAAATCATGCTAGAAAAACTCCGGCCTTCTTGTTACTACGGGGAGTCGTCGGTTATTTTCACGAGGGGTTTGAGAATAAAATGAGGACAATATTGAATATGTATCATCAACGCAAATAAAATCAGTAGTAAATTGGATTTCGGTCACTCGGTGCGATCAATAGTGCAGTAGCACTTTGATTATCCGAAACTCTCTTAACCGGAATCTCGGTAAAACGATGTTATATTAACCGAAGTTTTATTTATTTGTTTGGTCAGTAAACAAAATGATTTCAAGGTCAAAAGAGGTAGTCATTTGTGGTGTTGACAAAAATTATTGAGGCATTTCTATCACTTCTGTTTTGTTCTCAAACTCACTAGCAAATTTTTGGAACACTAAATTGTTCTATTTTTTAAAATACCATTAAATTTGAAAGCCATCGAATATACAAGTAAGGTACTATTTTGTTAAGTATTTTTTTATCTGCTTATTATGCTTAAATTTATCGAATAAAAAATTGTTGGCTGTATTATTTAATACACGAAAAAAATATAAGTATTACATTATGACTTAAAAAAAAAAATTCATTACATTTTCTGACTTATGGGCAATTTCATTTTAATAAAAAACATCAGTTGAAGCACAATGGAACCTGCAAAATTTCCAACTATGTTAGATACTTATTCTTTGCATGGATTTTATGAAGAAAATAGGTTCCAGTTCTAAAAAATACAACGAATTTTTGAAGATTTCTGGAAACAGTATTTGTATGATAGTTTTAAGGTGCCCTATAACGAGCGTATCTTACGAGACACTATTAAAATAATACTATTTAAGTAATTTTTCTGTAAATCGTCAAATTTTAATTACATTGTATAGAAATCAAAAGTAATGTTCTTCATCAAGTTCTTGAAATAAAACAGAAATTTAACATATTTATTTAAAATCATAGTTAATATAGGGAAAAAACATTATTCAATAAATATGAACACGTTTAAAAACAGAGTTAAAGTTTCTGCAAATTCTTGTCAGCTATTTTGGTTTACCTCTTTAATCTGAAATTATAGATTGGAGGTCTGGTAGCAATCCCTTCAGTCAATCTAAATTCTACTGAAAATAAGCCACGAAAAACTTAGTAATTAAAATCCTTGTATCGTTTCAAGTTTCCAAACTGTAATCAAGTTAAATTTCTTTTTTATTATGAGAGTCTTAAAATTCTGTATCCATCAACGTCTTAGAGGAATTCTCCATCGTGTTTTTGTATTTTAAAACTGACTGAGAAGCAAGCCGTAAGATAATTAGGGAGAAAATAATCTTGTTCTTACTCAACTGAAAACTATTTTCAGCCCCAGAGGTTGAAGATAGCTCCCGGTTGCAAGGTAAAACTTTGTTTAGAAAATGCTTTGAAATTTTAAAAGGCAGTGGGGATACAACAATAGAAGATAGCACAATTTTTTACAATGTTGCGCATTGTAATTTTAAGGATTTGGGCAACTCTTTTTTTCTCTATGTTGTGAATAAGTAGCAAAAAATTACACTGCTATACCGTACTTTATGCGAAATGTTATAGTGCATGAAAACTAATGTAACAGTAGTCCCTACATCTGTATAGATACTTATTGATCAAAAACTATATTGAGAAGTTAATAATAAAAAAAATAAAAGATAAGAAAAACTAAACCTCAAGGTAAGTTTGGTAGCACTTTCTGTGAGAACAGGAAGATAAAAAAATACTATAGTCCTTGAAGTTTTGTGAACTGGAACACATTAAAATGCAACAACATGCAAATCCACTTGAAGAAGTTCGAATACTTTCATAATTTCTGAGCATATCTCCCTATAATAAACGAAGTGTAAAAGATATTACTCTTTTTGTTACTTTTCCGGCGAATATTCCATTTAGTTATAGCATTTTAAGGTTATTTTAAACTATTTTTTTTTACCAAGTTTACCGAAATGACTTTAATCTGCGATTTTGATATTTTTCATGCCTTACCTATCACTTATTGAAAAATATTATTTAATACTAGTAATAATATGCATTAAATCTTCATGCTCAGAAAAAATAAATAAATACATGGAATAAAAATAAAACAAAATTTACTATTCTACAAAGTCTGAATTCAGAAAAATATTCTCGATTTACAACGATAAATATAGTCATGTGTAGTAACAACATTTAAAATTGTTATAAAACTTCAAAAATGTAGGTAAGGTTGTTTAACTTAATGCATGGTCTAAAAATGACCAACATAATAAGTGATTCAAAATTGATTAAAAAACAAAAACATTTTTTTTTCTAATGTAAACTTTCTCCACATGCAACAAAATTTTAATCATTAAGTGTACAAAAACTTATTTGTCATATGCTCAAAATAAAATAAAAGAAAGGAAAAGCATCGCTCATTTCAAATGATACATAAAAAAAAGAAAGAGAAAAAAGAGACTTCTGATAGCGTACATTTTTTTGCTGTCATAGGATGTCATTGCGGCGTCACAAGAAGCTTACATTTTTTTCTCCTACATTATTCTGATAAGTAGGAGATAATGTAAGTTCAAAAGCTCAACTAATGAAAAATTAATTAAAAATGATTTATAATAGCTTTCAGTTCGCTCTTTTTTATACATAATTAAGGCCTGATCGCAATTAAAGATATCCGCGTCCAAGCAATCTACATAGATTAAATATTTTGATTATTTTAATATAGTTAAATTATATGTTAAAGTGTATACAAACAGATTTTAATAGATGCAAAATTTTACGTTAAAGTTTATTCCAGACACTTGAGCGTCGCCTCTTGTGAAAATATTTAAATGAAACAAGGAACATTTAAAATAATTTTAATAATATAATTATACACATATACTTTATATATAACTTTTAAAAAGCGAAACATTTATGCAATGTTTTAATCAACAAAAAAGTTTTCACCTGAAGTATTGCAAAAGAACGGCTTTTGGAAAAAAATTTAGATTTTAATAAACTTTTTTACCTACGGTGGAGCAAACATATCTATTTTTTCTTCAATCATATTTAAGACCTTCACTTTTGTATGAATTACTTTGGTGTCCGTATACATCCGCAGCCATTTGCAAACGTTAAAAGTCAACTTCCGTAAGAACTATATGTCTACACATCGAAATGACTGTCTTTGCAGTTGTTCGTACACAGAGCAATAAAAGGTTGTTTTGCTGAAAATTGTAACTAAATAAGTGTTTGGGAATCGAATGCAACTTTTTTTTTTCAGTTAATTCAAAAGTGAGAAAAATTTATTTGAATACCCGCAGATAGAAATAATGAGAAATTATTTGCACAGAATGATAAAAGGAAATAAAAATTTGAGGCCCGAACAAAAAACTGACGATGTATTTCAAAGGATGTAAGTGCATCAGGGCAGGAAGGACAGAAACGAGGAGAGACCATGTCAGCAGAGTCGAAAACTAGGGGTCCGGTTTCGAGTCAAAACAGAAACAATGTTATAATTTTTCTGGTAGGAGAGGATCACGGTGACCAAACGGACAAGAGGTCCGCCTTGGCTCTCGGTGGCCCGGATATAGGAATCACTTAAAAATTAAAAACAGGAAAAGCGATTGCAACCGCTACAGGCAACTTCAAGGCCATATACTTGAGCAGAGACAAGTATGATTCTTACTAAACCACTAAGCTCCCCTTCCTAGATTTCTACCTCTTGACACACCTTAAGGTTAGACAGCCGCTCCATGTACCTAAATCTTGTTCGATTCCAGTGAATATCTCTTAAGTGCCGAACATCGAGGATCCCAAGGTGAGGCAATATATCGGGGAGCACATTTTGAGCATGTCTAGTAGCGAAAATATTGCATAGAATTCAACAGAATTTTGTATATTTTGAAAGGATAGAAACTAGTTTGATCGAATAGAAAAAAATAGTTCAAATTTTACCGCTAGGGGGTGGTTTTTAAGAAACACATTACTTCCCGATTATCAAACCTCGACCCATTAGACATATAGCCGTGGAAGCATCTGAATCATCTGGTAAATCGTGATAATCCTAGAACTTTACATGATTTTAAATACAGAATATATGTTTGTAGTATTTCGCAGAGCATACTACATTCAACTATAGAACATGCTACCTTACGATCCCAGAAGGTAGACGAAAATAGTCATTACGTTGAATATGTTTTTTGAAAGATTTATTATAAAAGCATTGAAAATTATTTGTAAGTGCGTAAATCCATCGTGATATGCTTAAATTTTGAACATTTTTATTTACTCAAATAAATCCCCACGCCTTCATTATGATGCATACAAACTTTCGTTATTTTCTGAGCAATAGTTTTATCACTAGACAACTTTAAAGTCGAGTCGTTTAAATTAGGGACACCGTATAAAGCAAATTCAATAAGAAAAAACTTATTTTTGCAATGTTTTCGTCTGTAAATAATTTCTAATCATAGAATATTTATTCTGATTATCATAGATTTTTTTCTGGGGGGGGGGGGGGAAATAAAATTCCAAATTGGCATTTTTAGAAGATCACATTTGGTAACAGGGGAGAAAAGCACCTGGTTTTCGAAGCAGAACAATTCAAATATGAAGGTTGGAAGTCCTTATGTCTTTCGTTAAACAGGCGGAGGAGGTTTTCTCATTTTTTATTTCTCCCCCTTCATCCTTTGACTTGATAAATATTCAGAATCTTTGGCAAGAGATCAGGAAAAAAGCAAACAGTTGTAACCGCGGAAGCAAAGTGAGATCATTTAGTCACGTTTTCAAGTCTTTAAATATAGAAGATATTATGAAAAAAAAAAAAAAAAAAACAATTTTCCTTTTATTTTCTGGCAAGTGTTTTTCCACAGCTTTTTTGAAGTGTAAATAAATCCGTGTAGTTGTTGAAACCATTCATAAACGCGCAGAAAAAAAAGCCCATTTTTCTCTTGCACCACATTCATTGTGGAAGTAATGAGAATAAAAAAAGGCCTATTGAGTTTCCTGTTGATATTATATTTTTGGATTAAAAACATATTTTATCGGAAGTTAAAAAATAAAAATATTAGCTTTTTGAATTTAATTTGGGATTTTTTTTTTCTTTTTTCAAAAGGCATTCATTCTGGTTCTTAAATTCACGAAGAATAATAAATTTCAGAACACGTTGAAAAATCATTTTAAAAAGACAGGAATGTTAAATTTAGTACTTAATTTTTTAAAAGGAAATAATACTATATAGTTTCATAAGATGCTTTCTTCTAAAACTGTTTGACTTAAAAAAAACAAACAAACCATTCAAACGTAACATTTAAAAAAGTCTAATTGCCTTCTTTCCACGATACTAAAATTATGTACAGAAGCGATTTTTAATTCGCTATTGCTGGTAAAGTCATTTAAAAACGCACTCAACTTCTTACTATTTGTTTTTACTACCCCACCTTTCTCCCACCAGCCTTCCTGATTTCCGAAAATAAATATCCCTCAATCCTTAGAGGCACTGCAAATTTTATACTAAAAAAAAGGGGGCACAGGAAATAACAGCACCCGCATTCTCGACCGAAACCGTGATGCATCTTATCTAGCTACAAAAGGAGAGTCATATTTTTAGTCCAGGCATGGACTTGGGGGATATATTTATCAACATTCACGTTAGAGGATTCTGAATTCCGTAGCGGCGGTAGTTTTAGCTACCAGATGTAGAGAGGAGCTGTGAAACATCAAAGCTGGGGTTGGGGAAGAGACTTCCTCCTTGTCAAGTGCTGGGGGCCGTCTGGTGTTCATCTTCGAGAAAGGACAGTAGTGGTAAAAGAAGAATGCGGAGAGGTGTAGAGGCCGTTTCGGCAAATGGTTTCCTTGCCGTGAGCTTTTACCGGAACATCCCTCATACAGGCAAATAAAATCAACCCATTTCTGTAAAAAGAAACGGGGAAAGTAGTATTCAAGTCGCGGATAGAGTTGACTTAAATGTGATGCATGTTTTCGGTCTTATTCGTGTGGGCTTCTCCTGGCGAAATGGAGTAGCGTTATGAAATATGAAAATCTTGGGACGTTCTCGAAGGAGTGAGAGTGAAAATCAAGTATACTGCCGTGCTAAGCGCCAAAGTGGTACCTGCAGTAGAGCTCAAACTGAGATCAAACTCTTTAAAGTTTTGCGCCACCATGTATTTGATTCAGATGAAACTTTTTTACAGAATTTTTTAAAAAATATATCCCGTTCTCAAATGACCATAAAATTTTGTATTTAGGTAAAATACGTCACAAGGAGCCACCTGGTGGTGATAACTGAATTTTGTTAAAAAGTTCAGATACGACTTTTGTGCTTAGCACGGCAGTATTGCTGGGAAAAGGGACGGTGGAACTGAAAAGGTTTGCTTGTGACCAGGGCTTTATTATTGGATCGGTAAATCAGGAACCGAACTGAGGTCCACAAGTTTCAGGGGTGCCTTAACTCTTTTTAAAGCCAATATTTTGGCCTTTTTAGTGTAGGAAAAAAGAATTAAATTTATAATTCTACAATATCCACAAATCTACAAGTTTCTCAAATTTTAATTTTACAGCAACGTATTTACAGTAATATAGTCATAGTTTCATGTGCAATTGCTCATTGTCTTTGGTTTGATTTTGAAGATTTTTAATTAGGTGCACCGAAGGGAGTGGGACGTTGATTATAAAACGTTCAAGCCTTACAATGAGGAAAAACTATTGAAAGTAAAGATTTCTTCAACTTAAAAAATGAAAATAAAAATCTTACTTTTTTTGACTGTTTAAAGTTTACTTTTTGTCAGATTAGGACTTATCGCTAATATGTTACAATTGGAAATGGACATAATCACCATCTGCGTTTATATTTAATTTTTTATCATTTTTTTTTTTTTAATTTTTGATTTCAAATATCTGAGTTCAGTTTCAAATACGTGAGAAGTAATACATTTCGTGAAAAAATACCACAAAAACAAAATGACATTCAGAATAAGATATAAACAAATATTTTTTCCACTCGTTTGGTGCTTTTGTATTTATTAAATGAGATTGAAAAAAAGTGAGTTCAATTAAAAGTTTCCTCTTTCCATTCTCGTTAAAATCCGTTGTTCAGAAAGTTTTATGGGTGGATTGAAGTTTTTTCGCCGCGAAATAATGTGTTAAGCATATCATTAGTAAAAAGACCACCGAGTCCTTTATTTACAGCTGGTGAAGAGGTAACTTCTTACATTTTACTATTATTTCGGAATACATAAATAAATAAAATACAAATTCGAAAAAAAAATATGAATTCCATTTTGAAAACAAATACCCACACTCTTCTAAACGCGCAAAAGATTTGAACTTAATTCAAAACTTAAAATGTTTCAATAGTTTTAAAATGCACAATAAATCGTACTAATATATATAAATATGAACCATTTTCAACCCAATAAAACAAATTATCATCCATATTTCAATAAATCTTCGAATTCAATATGAAAGACAAACAATGTCATTATTTAATGAGATAACACACGTATTAAAAAAAAACAACACCAAGGAAAGATTAGTTCTCAACGAAAAACTAAATATTACCAGGGAAAAAAACGAAAAGTTACAGCATGCATTAAACACAAATGAAATCTTTTAGCTGAAACAAAAGCTAAAGTCAAGGGAAAAAAATTGCGAACCATTAATCACTCATTTAAGACTGCAGTAGACTATTTTTCAGAGGAAAAAAATATTAAATCCTAAAAGCGTTGTTAATATCCGCATCCTAGTTTCCACACTTTTGCATCTAAGCTACTTTTGATGATCTCCAACATGCATTGAGCCGTAATAAACTTAAATGTTTCCTCTCGGTATTTCAAGAGCTAAACTGTAACAATGTTATATTTACAAATTACTTCAACTTTCTCGGAAATCTGACTATATTAGCAATTAAGTAGTAAGCATTTACCATTTAAAGGAATAGTAAACGAAAGAAGAGAACAACGTTATGAAACAAAAATTTTGCAAATATGCATTTCAGAATAAACCTTTCTTTTACCTGATTTTTCTACTATAAAAATTAACTTTTCAACTTATTTTATGGACAATTTTTTTTTTCACTAGACAAAAATATACGAAGGGCCAGGGGGGGGGGAAGATGAAAGTGACCAAAAAGCAATTTCGAGAAAAACGAACAACAGAGTTTGATTTCTCGTAGCCCCTTATGTAGTTTTTCGAGTTTTCATGCACATTTCGGTCGCTTCTCATCATTTCCCCCTTGTTGTTCTACTAGATGATACTAGTCCTTCATTGCCCCTAGCTAGCGCTAATATCTCAAAATTGACGAAAAAGTGATTTTCATCTCCCCCCCCCCGGCCCTTTATATAGAAATATTATTTAAAGGCCTGTAATAATATAATATCACTAATGTCCGTCCGTGAAAGCTGCGCCTTGCACTCGCGAACAGTACCACTTAAAAAAAGGGTAGATCGGTTGTGGGTGATAAGTTTCCGAAGTTTTCAGTTTAAAACTTGGATTTGCTGTATACTTTTGACATATTCAACTAAACGATGTATTTGAAATTAGCATCATTCCACGTTGTTTGATACGGTTCAAAATGCTTTTTACTATTCTCCCCTTTATTATTGTCTTACCTAACACCCCTATTTTGGTAAGATCAGAGAAGACCTGACGCATGCGTAAATGCGCGGAAGGTTTTACCAAAGAAGATCAGACAGTACGAGCGTTTGCATTATGTTTGTTTAGATTTTATGTCATCTTAAAATCTAGGAAGAAAAACTTCCACCGCGCTTTCTCAACAGGTTGCATGCGTACTACACAAATGCAATGAACTCAAATTCACAACAATGCTTGACCGTATTAGCAACTAAATGCACTTCCAGCCCTTAACGTTTCAGACCTAGAGTGTTATAAACCTAGTTTAACCCTATTTGTCAAATTATTGTACATCAGTTTTACTAAACAGTTAACTATTTTCCTGTTCTAGTGTCGGGAGAGGACTTTTTTCTGATTTACCCGAATGTCACTCGGACCACATGTTTTTCGACGCTATTCCGCTGATTTACTCGTGGTTGTCAATTCTTTTAATTGACAGTGTTTTCAGTTGATGAACATCATTTTGCAGTTCGTGCAATTCTGAACTAAAGAAACACTTTTTAAGAAGTTCGCACTGTAAAGACGGAAAGCCTTGTGTGGCCCCTCTCATAGTTTGTTGTTTAATAAATCGAATAATAACCAACTGATCGTAATGAAATTTTTTGACTTTTCATAAAATGTTCCTATTTAAGTGCTTGTTTAATCATGTAGTCATCCTCACAGCCCTGCAAACATTGCACCTAATACCTAGACAGACTGAGGTGTTTTATGTATGAAAACTGAAATTGTTTCTGTAACTTACTCTGTAACTTGTTTCTGTAACGTTTCTTTTTAGTTTATTACTGTTAAATTAGCAATTTTACAGTTTAGTACTGTAAAATTAGTTATTTTACACTTAATTACTACAAAAATAATTGTATTACACTGTAAAAACATTAATTTTTTACAGTGTACGAATCGTTCTTCAAAAGAGTAACTAACATTTTTAATTTTGGCGAGTAGAGTTTAAGTCACTGAAATTATCATGGATTCAGTATTAAGCATTAGAGAAGGTGTGTGGGGCATATCCACTCATCCAGAAGGAATTTTATAATTAATTCACTGAAAAATCAAGTAAAAGCCTCACTGGCTACTGCAATTTTTCTAGTTATACAGCAGTTTTTAGTATTTGTAGTGCTAATTAATTTTGATTGAGTTAAGGAAAAGCACCTTAACTAAACATTAAACATACATAAAATACTTGACATATTTTCGAAAACAGATTTGAGCTTATGCATTTGATTGAAAACCCAAAAATTACTCATTAGAAATATGCTAATTTTCAAAAACAATATGATTAAAAAACGAAACAGTTAAGAGGATAATCACGATGATTTACAAATCACACTCAATTTGGTTAGCTTAATTTTAATTTATAAATACAAATACAAATGTGCCGACCAGCAACAGGCTCTGGGCCCAACTGCGCTGGCCCTAGTTAAATTACAGACCCCAATGAAGATCAATGGCCCTCTTAAAACTATCTACTCCCTTGCTCCTTACCGCCTCTTCCGGTAAACTATTCCAAGTTCCCACTAATCTGCTAAGATAGTAATTTTTCCGAATTTCCAGATAAGCCTGAGATTTAAACAGCTTATAACAATGACCCCTTGTCGTGGTTTCCGTGCAAAAATTTAATCCTATAACATCTTTCATTTTGATAAATTTAAACAACTGAATCATGTCCCTTCTGGTTCTCCTTTGCTCAAGACTATACATGTTAAGCATTCTAAGTCTGGAATCATAGTCTAAATTAGAAAATCCATTCACTAACCTTGTAGTCCTCCTTTGTACTCTTTCCAATAAATTAATATCTTTCTTAAGATAAGGAGACCAAAATTGAACAGCATACTCTAAATGAGATCTTACCAAACTTCTATATAAAGGCAGAAAAACCTTCTTAGATTTGTTTGAAATAGATCTATTTATAAACCCAAGCATCCTATTGGCTTTGTTACTAGCTATGCTACACTGTTGACTAAACTTGAAGTCTTGATTTATTAAGACACTTAGATCCATAACATTCTCTGCCTTACTAATGACTGAACCCTGTAAATAATAGCTTGTATGCTTATTTCCATGACCTAAACGCAGCACTTGACATTTCCCAACATTTACTGCCATGCCCCACTTGTCTGCCCACTTAGTAATATGATCCAAATCCTCTTGCAGCTGATTTACTTGTTCATCATTTTCTACAACCTTCATAACTTTGACGTCATCAGCAAAACAATTCATGTTTCCAGAAACATTTTTATGAATATCATTCATAAAAATAATAAACAAAAGTGGACCTAAAACTGATCCTTGGGGAACCCCACTTAACACCTCACTCCATTTAGAATGGTTACCCCTTACAACTACTCTTCGTTTCTTTCCTGTCAGCCAATTCCTAACCTCCAATTCCTATATCAGCTAATTTACTGAGTAGTGCAACATGCAGTACCTTATCGAAAGCTTTTTGAAAATCAATGTAAACAACATGTACACACTTTTTGTTACCTAAACCCATGCTGACCTTGTCATAAAAATGTATTAGTAGCACACGATTTACCTTTCCTGAAACAATACTTCAAACTAGTAAAAAGACCGTTATTTTCTAAGAAATTCATAATCTTAATTTTAAATAACGTTTCAAAAATTTTGCAAACCACTGAAGTAAGACTGACAGGTCTATAATTTCCTGCTTTACCTCTAGACCCTTTCTTGGTCAAGCATTAAAATTACACAAACTATTTACAAATCATTTATATTTAACTGCAAATTTAGAATTTTAATTCTAGACATGATTAATGCAGTACTCATTAAAATGTACCTCAGTATAGTTCAATCAATCTTCAATTTAGAGTATTGAAATAAGAATTATTGAGTAGTCTAAGTTAATTCGATGCTAATTAAATAGGGGGAAAATGCCACAGAGATCTGTCCCCTATAATTTGACATATCAATTTCAGCCTTGAAGTATTTTAAAGGGATGCCAAAATTCATACCTAACTCTTCAGTGTTGAATATTAAGAGCCTTGCTGTCGGCCGCACTCGAAATTAAATTTAGCTGCCGGGATATATTCGCAGACTGAATTCAGCGATAACATAAATTAATGCGACATTCATTGATCTATGTATGATATTTAACAAACAAAATGAGAAAATTAGATGAATCATTTCAGCATATATTCAAGTTTGTTTGGATACTTAAAACTATCGTGGTAACTAATAGAGTTGTACTTTAAAGTTGATAGTTTAAATTTCGTCTAATTTTCAGAGGTTTTCCGGTGAAGGAGTAAATTATAAATCTGCGTGGGATACATTAGGGTAGAAAATTTAGTAATTGGCACCAGAGTTGTAATAATGATAAACTGGAACCAGAGTGTAAAGCTTGAACATCATACGATATTTTACTGCTGTTTCTGGCATTAGATGTCTTAACGGTGGCTATAAGGTGACGATATTCGGGTCGGTAAAAGGGCCTTTTAAACTGCCCCCCCCCCTCAAAAAAATTTGCCTCCAAAAGTTCAGTTGAAGAAAGTTAAAAAGTTTGAAAAAATATGAAAGCAAAACTTGAGACGATGAGCTTTAGGTTTGTTTTTCAAAGAATTATTTAAATATCACTCAAACAGACGCAATCGACATTGATACCAAAAAAATGTATACGTTTCTCGCAGATACTTCTTTTGTATGAATCATAGTTACATAGAGAAAACTAATAAAGTTTTAATTGCTGTTTTTTTTTTTCAAATCGTTTATCGGATTCTTAAAGTGGTAAAAAGTACAAATTAAAATAATCATTTAATGCAGCATAAGAACTACTAACCAATAATCGAAAGTTATTCAGGTGAAAGTGTCAATTGATTATTTCTGTAGAGTAGACAGGGAGAAGAAAAGGAAAAAATCGAGTATGTAGCACGGCTCTAAAATCGTTTTTAAAACTAATTGTAAACATGATAAAGGGCAAAAGAATAAAAATAACAGCTATAAAAATTACGAAAAGAGTTGAGTACAAAAGTGATTAAGTAAATATTTCAATTTTGTGCTGGACAAAAACATATAAGCACACTCACACGTGATAACAATCATTTAGATGCTCTTTTTAGATCGAAGCACATGACTAATAACACGATAAGTGCTAAAGTAATAACCCAAAGTTATGCCTTTAACGAAAAAAAAGGGTTAATCGTTGATTAATCAAATATTTTTTTAAAGTGCTATCAAATTAAAATATTCAAAACTCAATTTTACAGTAAAACCTTATTAATCCACACTAATAGGAGATCCAGCTTACCCGAGATTATGAAAGTTGATTCAATAAAATAATTTATAAATTAAGCCATAAACAAACTATTGCACACAGTAGAAATTGTATTTCGAACTCGAGAGAATGAAGCAGGGAACTAAATAAGTGATTATTACCAAAACTAAAAATAAGGCCTTACAAAAATACGTCATGGTAATAACTCGCCTTTTATTTATACAGTAGATGTCCAATTAAGCAAAATTCGGTTTAATACGGTCCAGATTAATGAGAGTTGTCACTACATTAAGTAAGTCCTTAACCAAGTTTAAATGTTCATATAAAAATTCCGCACTTCACAATATCTACACTGCAACAAATGAATGTTGTTTTTACAGTATGATACAGCTATTATTACAGTAGTTACAAACTGTAAAACTGCTAATTTTACAGTAGTAAGTTGTAAAATTGCTGGTTTCACAGTTTATTACTGTGCATTGTACAGTTTTTAATTGGAACCTCTGCTGCCAGTAATATACTGTTGTTTTTACAGTATGATACAGCTAATTCAATGGTAATAAACTATAGCATTGTTAATTTTACCGCTATAGACTGAAAAATTGCTATTTTTACAGTAATAAACTGTAAAATAGCTGGTTTTACAGTTTATTACTGCGATTCTACAGTTTTAAGCTGAAACCTCTACTTTCAGTATTATACTGTAAAAACAACAACTTATTTTTTGCAATGTGTAAATGCTTCGCAAAGAAACGCAAAACCTTGAAATTAGGTTGATTAGAACTCAATTAAGGAGAAGGAAAAAAACAATAATAAATATCGTTTTTCTCGAAGGAAATATAAATCAATATTACTATACTTTCACTACCTTTCGATAGAATTTTACAGCAATTCTAAGATTACGAAATTTTGTTACTCTTGAACGAAGCAGAAATGAATTGGAGACGATGGCGGAAATTTTCCTGGAAGTTTCTAGAACTTCAGTTTTTAATATCTAAAAGCTTTAGATTGCTTTCAAGACTGTCGAAGTGATGCGCGTGAAACAGTGAGTAAAAGATGTTTGCCAAGTTGCATCATTATTTGTTGTTTGCCAAGGATGCAGTTCGTCCTCGACTTTTCCTCCCGTCTGTTTTTTGAATTCCTTCCTTATTCGCCAAGTAAGATAAGGCTGTAACGTACGAAACTTCCATTTGAACTTTTAAGAAGCTACCAATTTACCAGTAACCTTTCGAGATATGGTATTTGAAATACGAAATTCTGAAGTTAAAAGAGCAAATGCATGTAAAGTTTCTTGGATTTTGACTTTAACGTTTCAAAAAATGGGGATTTTGTTCATTGTTATTAAACTTTTATTTGAATAAAAAGTGTTCAAATATTGAGCAAAGTTTGAGCATTATCAGAGCATAAAAAATGAATGTGATTTTTATGCAGAGTTCAATTAAATCATTTAGGTTCAATTTTATTTTTAAACTAATATTTCCTAATTATTATTCTCAATTTCTCGCTGCATTTTTATTTTTATAAAAATGAAGCCAACGACACTATGCATGCATGGTTGATAATTCATTTTTTCCACCAATTATGCTATGACTTAAGTTTATAATTATGTGTTTATGTTCGAAGTACTTTCGTACTTTTCCTTTATTTAATATGTGGTAACAGCGTGTAACTATCAGCTGCTTTTCATTCACGTTAAAAAAAATGTATGCACTTGTACATTTTTTAAAAATCAGTTAAGTTTAATTTTAAGTCAGGAAATGAAACACTACATTTCAACAAAAAAAGATCTAGACTACTGAAATAACAGTCCTAAATACATTACTGGAGGGGCATTTCTTTCGGTAATGTAACTAAATAAATTTCTATAAACATAAAGATACACATTGTACCTCGACCCAACTTCAAAATGAAACTATTGTCTTCTCAATAGCTGTATGCTGATTTAGTTCGAAGTTGGTCAAAGTTTAGTTCCCTTAACCAGCTGGTGCAAGTCAAGAAATTGGTCGGACTCTGCGATGAGGTTCAGCAAAACTGAACTCTTCCAAAAATTTACCAAAAGTGTCATGCAGTTTTTATGAAACTTGTAGAAGTTGTAAAATTCGGGCACTTTTTAAGTATTACTAAAAACGCTACGTTTTCTACTGCACACTATATAACGTTTAAAAATAACCGTCCAGTCTTTAATGTGTTTGGACACCTTACTTATTTTGAAATTTAGACCAAACACTAAAAGATTCTTAACTTTCGTTTTCAAGTTTTCGGCGTAATGGCAGATCCATCCCTGAGAGCAATGATGGAGTACACGCAAACCTATATTGCTGTATCTTTCCATTCTCTAAAGACACTTAACGGAATCGAGATGTATGTTCTGCGCCATGACCAGAAAAATACAGAAAAAATGTTTGTTTAATGTATATGTTCGTGTTTGCAAAAAACCATTGCAAGTAAAATATTTATCTATTGCTTTTATGGCAAATTCTTGTTCAGTTATGTAGTTTTTTCTTAATCAGTTATTTCTGGAAAAGCATCCATTATAAAGAAGGTAATTTTACTTTACATTCTTCTAATTTGGTATATTGAATATCGTGATGTTTTATCATACGAATAAATTTATAAATGCAGATTAGAGCAAGAAACGAATTCGGTTAGTAATATAAATAAATATATAAGTAAAATGTACCAACCACTAAAACTAATATCTTTTTCTGTTTTTTAACAGAAAAGACATTACTCATGAACGTTGATAAAGCAAAATCAAACTCAAATTTATTTAATAATATTATATAACGTTTAATTAAACATACGAATTTCAATGAAGAATTAATTTCTTCCTTTTCTTTATATTACTCAGCATAACTTTTCGGGACGCAAATTTTGTATTATATTTTTTTTGAAAAACTTAGGAAAACAGAGCTTAATGTATGTAGTACTCTGCCAGTTTTGAAAAGGTGCATAACTTATAAATTAGTATTATTATTTTTCTTAATTAAAAATAGTTTTTTCGAAGATAATTCGTTTTCTTTGATCTATCAAAATGCATCCTGATGCCCTGACATGAGAAATTAAACATATTCGTACATTCTTTGTTTTATATAACTCTACATTGTTTCATGTACTTTCATGAACCATCTAAAAATTTATGTAACACTTGTGTGCATGGATATTTTCTAAAAATATCTGAAACATATTAAATGAGATTTTGAAAAATGGATCTCCCATGTAAGAAAATAATAGGGCTGCTACCAAGTCTTTCATGTATGAACTTGACAAACGTTAAGCAAAAAATATATACTGCAATTAACTAATATTTGTCTAGATTCTTGAATTTGAAAACTTTTATAGGTTAAATACATAAGTATTCAAAAAATTTCTTTTAAAAACAGTAACTGACAGTGAAGAAAGCTGTAACTCAATTATAAATAATGCTGATCCTTCAATATCCACTTCATGAATGAACATTTAAACAAAAACAAAATATTGATTAAAGTTTAAATGTTATTGATTTATTTACAATGTATGAACAAAAATTCCTTTCATTTATATTTCTAAACGAAACAACAAATGATAAAAACGATAAAGTTTCAGTAATAAAAAATAAAAACACTTTATTTCCATGTCATTGATATAAATGTTTATCATTAACTCCCGAAATGAAAAATTGAGACTATAAAAGACCAAAAGGATAAAAGCATAGTGCCATATCATGGCAATAAATGAAGCAATCAATGACTGTCAGAAAAAATGAAGATACGATCCAAGAGTGAAAAGAAAAATGTATGCAATAAAAAGGACATATACAATTTATTAGCAAGCATATTTACTATTAGAGACCATTGCGCGATTAATTATAAATAATACATTTTAATCAATTAAGACGCAATGATGGCTCACTGTATTTCCATGTAATTTGTTCTAAGCTTCTTTGTTTGGAGTGAGTTCAATTGGCTACATTAATCAAAAAAATAATGTTAGATAAATAAACGAGACACAGTCTGAAATAATATATCCTAGAGTTAAGGTAGTGAATAGCGTCTACTAGAGTTCTCATGCAAAGATGAGAAGCAAAATTTTTCTGCGAGAAATATGGTATTACGTAAAAAATTTATTTTTATAATACAAAATAATAGCGAAAATGAAGCTTAGAATTTTCTGGAAATGAGAAAAAAATGATGCTTTTAAAATGTCTTAAAAATGTGAAATTGATGGAAAGGAAAAATTTTCTTGATGATATAAAAAACAAGTTTTTTTTCTAGTATTCGTCGACTGTTTATTTATTCATATTCTTCTAAAGACATTTTTTCCCCTCCAGCAGAGCCCCTAATTAAGTTCCTATTTCAATGTTTTCGAAAAATTAATTTTGCATTTTAAGATACTTAATGAAATTTTTTACAAAAGCTTGATTCTTTGATTCCCTTATTTTTTTATTTTTTTATTCACAATTGAACAAAAAGTGAGTTATTGAACACAGAATTAAAAATTTTCCAAAAGATAATACTTGAATGTTCCTTCATTGTTTGGACTAAAAGCACCATCTTTAAATATTTGGAGTTGTTTACGGTGAAGTTTCGATTACAGAAAGTTATTGTTGTCATTTCGGATTTAAAAAATATATTGTCACTACAACAGTAATTTTACTAATTATTTTACTTTACATCACTTCAAGCGTCAATTTTGGAGTTAAACTTAGTTTTTGTCTTATTCTAGAGCTAACATCATTTAATGCATGTTTTCAAACTTTTACATCACTCCCCCTAAAGAAATAAGAGCGGTTAGGTTGGAATCTATATGACTTAAAATGCGAAACAATGTGTAGCTATACATAGAAAGATATACGAAAAAATTAAAAATAAAAGACTGCAAAATGGTGAATATTTTATGAAGTAATAGTACGTGTAAGCTCCAGTCGTTAGCAAATTTCTGGAAGAACCTCTGTTCAATTTGAAACAACGCTTCCTAACAAAAGCACGTCAGGGAAACACCAACAGTTTTCCTTTAGTGTTTTGTGCCCTTTGAGCCCAGATGAAAGTTGACTTTGTAATACTTACTTGTAACATTTCATTGGTAATATGTGCTATATGTACGTTCCCTTTCATATTAATTCTATTTGAGCACGAAATGATTTTATATTTATCTAATTTTTCCCATTTTTAATTTTTTTAAAGTAAAGATAAGAGAAATTACAATTTTTACAGGCCCAAACCAAGATCAGCCTGTTTCTAAAAATGACAAAACTATAAAGAAATGAATTTCAAATAGGAGAATTTAAGATCAATTATTGTCTTCTCCAGCAAATTAGCGAATATTATATTGAGGACATCAAAAAAACAACTTAAATTACCCAATTCTAAGCCTAAAAAGAAAAGGACAAATCTTAATGTAGCAGTTTTCCCCGTTTCAAGCGATACAGCTTTTCTGAAAAGATTAAAAAGGAGAAACCTGTCGCCAAGCTCTCCCCTCCTCACCCCCATTGTCAACTTCTTATTATTTCTCTGAGGAAGACGAGAGAAAAAAAGAAAGACGAGATTATGAACGTACAATGAGATTATTTCAAACAATAGCGACTACAAATTAGAGAAGTTCTAATTTTCAAAGAGAGGAGCTAGGGAATACATGTCGCTTTGATATCAAATTTTCCCTTGCTTGAAGTGCTTTCGTTACGATTAAATTTTAACCTTCTCACAGTAAAAGGTTTTTGCTTCGTTTTTTTTAAAGAAGGTTTTTTTTAAGGTAAAAATTGGGATTAGTTGATTATTAGAGAGAACTTTCTTTAGAAACGCCTCATAAACTTGAGGATAATTTTTTTTATAATTTGCACCTAATTATTCGACTAGATGAAGAAAAATGAGTGAATGACAATTTAACAGGCGATAAAATGGTGCTACAAGAACCTAGTAAAGTTTTAGTTTAAATATCGACAGAGTTTTATTTGTGTATCAAAGAAAAGGATGGTTGATTCTCATTTGCGTTTTAAAATATATAATATCAGTCTATGTAACTCAATTTAGTTTTTTAGACATGAAATCAACTTTCTGGTGGAATTTTGAAGTACTGTAGGAAAATGATGTTTTAATGCAACTAAGATCTCAGCACAAAGTATTGAAATTACTTTGTCAAATACATGCCAAAGAAAATCAATTATTGAATATGCACGCATATAACGTATTTTTATATTATTTGGTTTTGCTTCAATGGTGGCTACGTCTTGGCTCTTTATTATTTACAGACGTAGTGCATGTCCGCTTTATGAATATAGAAATGCAATATTAAATAAAAAATTTCTTGTCTATTTTAGGTATTTAATTTATAAATTAGTTTTCTTTTCCTAGATAAATAATTTTACTGCCTACTTTATTAATACATTGTAATTTGCATTTCTTATCATTGCGATTGTTATTTTGATTTTTGATCTTTTTTCAGCTTCAAGGTTCGCACGTTAATAGATAAAAATGAGCAAATTATGAGAAAATTTGAAATAAAATAAGAATAAATAAATAATAAAACGGAAAGTGCAAAAACCTTTTGAGGATGCTCACATAACATTGTCATTACACGATTACGTAAAAACATCGCCTGAAAATTCAATAGAATTTTTCACGTTTCATTTTTAACTATCCTCTAACCACAGCTCTCAGCAAGGAAAAGGTTGAAAAGAAAATGTTGGCCCGTAGCCAGAAAGAAAATGTTCCATAGGGGGAAAAATGAAGAACAAAGGGAAATAGATGAAGAAGAATGAGTTTTCGACATGAGCCTTCATTTCATAACAACTACCTTTCAACCGAAACCCCTTAACTTTGCCAGCGTATATTAACATTTAGTAATTCTTTCATGGCTTTCATACGCTATACTCAGTGGAAATTGAAGTTATAAAATGTTTAAAAGGTCGATTAAAGCTTTAATTAAAACAATGTATTTCTTTTAAATGTAATTTTACTGGAGACTTTGAAAATTTGAGCGGAAATTGTGTGTTTCAGAGAAAGAAGTAAAACAAGTTTATTTAGATTTATGCTTGGATCATGTTAATAATGTATAAACCAGTTTGCACAAAGTAAACAAAACGTGAAATTGTCGCCACACATTTTATTGTTTAATTAGCTGTGAGAAGAATGTATTGTGAACTTATATATTTATATAAGTGTGTTCCCCTTTTATGATTTGTAAAGAGCGATTGTAAAAAAAATCACTGAAATGGAAACTAAAAACAAAGTTCGCTGAAAACAGCTACTTAACAGCTTATTCAACAATTGGCCGACAAATTCATATACATTATTATCAACTATTAATAATTAATACCTAGATAATGAGCTGTACAAGCAGTTTTGAAAATTATGTAAATTGTTACAGTCGACGCTCGATATAAAGACCATCTCCGTTCCAAAGAAACAGGTCTTTATAACGGGTGGTCGCTATAACAGGTAGAATTTTTGTGTTTCGGGAATCAAGTTGGGGCTTTTCCCACTGATCTTTATAATGGCATGGTCTTTGTAACGTGTGGTCGTTATAACGAGCGTCGACTGTATTTTCTACGAGAAATTAATAGCAGTAACTTAAATTCTGCACTGAACTTTAATTATGCAAAAGTGATTAAAATAGTTCGGAATATTTTCTTGTATAATCATTGTACAATTTGTAAGTATTTAATAGTTTGATCACTCTCCCCCCCCCCACATATATATTTTAGGAATGCACCAATTGATCGGTAATACCGATTAAACTGCCATAATCGGCCACTTTGCTCATTATTTATAATCGGTAAAATTGGGCCGATTAATGGGGGAGGGGGGGGGGGCAATTAATACTTTTTTAAGTGTATACCTTAAACAAAAACTATGGTAAATAAATTTGTTAGCAATAAATATATGTAATTTTCTACAAACACATGGTATATATAAACTGTTGTATAATTTTTTTTGTGCCGATATTGTTATCCTTTTGCACATTGCTTTTAGGCAACCTTACAATTTTCACAAAGAATAAAAGTCTTGAATTAAACAGCGACCAACAGTTAAAAAAAAAACAACATTAAAATGCTCCTAAATTAGCATTTTTACCACAGCATCCTCTCTATTTTTTAAAAAAAAATCATGTCAAGTAAACATAATGTAAGTTTATAAGCAATAATATGGAAACTGGCTCGACGAAATTTTATTAAATTATTTTGTGAAGATTAGGCAAAGAGAGAAAAATAAAAAGTAACTCCAGAAAGAAATTAGTAATTATTCCTAAAATCGAAACTGTGAAGGAAAAACAGTGATGGACGAATTAGTAGCGGACAGATTAAAAAAAATTAGATAATTAACTAAGATTCAAATACAAAACAAACAATGCAAAAAAAAAAAGGACGAAAAAGCATATCAGGACACAAAAACGCGCCCGAGTGCCCATTTGCTCTTTAGTGGGTCTACGTCTATACCCTAATGTATTAAGCTTAACAGGTTTCAGAGAACGCCATAAAGTAGCATGATCTAGTATGTTATATAATTGCTATCATAATATTACTATGAAAGATGTGTGTATGGATGAATGTTTCTATCTAATAAATATATTTAGTTGCAGGTCGTACTATCATTTAAAGTGAACTTTCGTGTTTAAATGCATATCTGTCAATATTAGTCTTTATAATTACAGATGGTCAATAAATACTAAACCTAAATTTATTTAATAACTTACTAAAGCCTTTTACAATTTAAGATATCCAATTGTGTTTCTTTGAACACTTAACAAATATCTTTTTAAAAAGCAAAACTCATGAGCTTGCTTTAACCAGGTCACAGGGAGGACAATTTTACTTGCCTGCAGTTGCGTTTGTACAGCCGGTAGCAGATCATTTTTGAAAGTCAAGAGAGCAGAAAGCCCTTTCAAACTCGAGACAGGGATCAGTTTTCCCTTAAAACAATACCGCCATGCTAACAGTCTGACACACTCCTCTCAGATCCAAAGAAAGACGTAGGTTTCAACATAACTCTTACCACGTTTTGTTAAATAGGTTCATGAACTTGATGAATAGGAGTGTTTTGATGCCAGCTCTTGCAGTTAATGGAACGTTACAAGGCGCCTTACCCACCGAGGGAGAATTCAACGTCGTACAGTCTGCGTAAGTTGGCAGCCAGATAAGTAGGACAATTATAATCGTATCCTCTTCGAATTGAACTGCTTCCAGAGCGATTCTTTCACCGAATCTTTGTCGAGTCGATGCTCCACCTGCATTGAAATTCGTTGGAACATAATGCTGGAATTCAAGTTGTATATTGCGCGGATGGCATTTTTGCTGCCGTTTCAGAAAAGTTAAAACTATTTATATTATGAAATAAATTTTTAGTGTTTTAAGAAAGTACACTTAAGAGACATAGAAATACTGCTTTTTTTTGCATATGACTCTTAGCGAAATAAAATATTAATCCTTTTAAAATATACAAAATTATCTGCTATATAGCTGTCTTATTCAAAAAATTAGTTGAAATATTTTGTGATGTGGTCCGAAACAAAAAATAGTAATAAACCCATGAAAACCGTTTAAATCAGAAATTAAAACGAGCATAAATATAGTTTCTAATTTCGATTTAATCACGAATAATGAATTTTATATAAGTTCTCGAAGCGGTTTTCTCACTATGCCGAAGAAGTTTGACTTTTTTTAGACACATTTTAACTGGCTTCGTTTCGTTTTTGTTCTTTAGCAAATATATTTACTAATGAAGTAATCTTTGAATAAATGTTTCTGCTTTAACCTCAGTAGGCAAAGTAACAAGTAGCGCGAACATATTCAAATGAATTTATAAACGCTTCAAAATAAAGGGAAAACCAAACCATTTTGAGTTGCAGTCAATATTTTTCAATAAAGTTGAACTTTTAACCAATCTTCCGCTGCGAAGATAAATCAAATAAATATTATACAAGTTTAGTGTCTTAAGCCGAATAAGATTTTAGCAAGCAAATATTTCACATAAACTAAAGAAAGCACGTGATAAAATTTTGTGATGGTTAGAGTAGGTAGTTTGAATAATACAGAATAGCAAATACATTCCATACTCATTATCAGACATCAACATCCGCAATAAAACGATTGTAAACTTTTGACCTTTTTACCTACCATAGGAAAAAAATATAATCCATAAATTCACTAAATATGTCTTTATACTTCACAGGTTAGTTGACCAAAGTTTGATGGCGATAGGAGAATTACTTGAAGATAAAACAATGCACTATTAATAATTTTTGTATTCATACAATGACCGGACACTCACGAAACTCCATATAACTCGCAATATGGTTAAAACAAAATTTGTCTTAACTCTGTGAAGATGACACTTAAAAACAAATATCCTAGTTTTATTTCTTGCAGCGCACAAGACAACGTATTTTATTTTTGCAACATACTGTGCATGACAACAACCAGTACATTGCATTGCCGATGTACTTGCTTTAAGTACATTCACGGCAATTCAATAAAAAAAGATTGCAAACAGTAATTTCTTTCAGACAGTAAACAATTTGAGGAAGTATCAACTCGAAAAGATCCCAGGGATTATCTACCCACATTAAATTCTCCCTATCGTATTGCAGCTGGCATGTTTCGTCTAGTTCTATTCCATGACTTTAATAACGCTCAAGAAAAGAGAACTAATAAATAACAATTCATCAATGTATAAGTCACTTCATCATAATCACTTTTATCGATATCCCGAGTAAACAAAGAAAATGAAAGGCATACATAAGTACATATCGATGCTAAGAGCGTTAAAGAATAAGAGCTTTTTATAAGAAGATACAAAGTAACAAATTGTATTTTTTGAAAGTTTCCAAACTTTCAAAGAACATAAAATATCAAATTATAAAATAACGCGAGCGTCAGCTTGCACCAGAAAACTACAACCACCATGACGTATTTTTCTGATGTACTCGGAAAGCGCGATGAAACTAAAAAACAAAAAAGTAAACAATAAAGCACCAGATCAAAAGAGCGGGCTTCCAACTTCTTAATGATCTGCGGTGTTCCGTAAACAAGGCCTTTTGTAACAGAGCAAGTCTGTATAGCAACTCATTTCTCAAAGAAAAAAAACAAAGGCAGCAAAAGAGGGATGCTCTCGTAAAAGGGACCGTGCGTCTTCTCATCATCATCCATCAAGAAGTGACACGTTTCCAGAAAGGAACTGGGAATTCTTTGCCCACTGATCGGTAACAGCTTTACAGGGATTTAAAGACACATCGATTGCTATCTGTTGGAGATACCTTTTATCCACGCCTCGGATTGCCTGTGGAACGGGAAAATGAGCTTGGACCCGATGTTCGGGTTTCACATCGGGTTTTTGCTCTTGCCGTTCCAGCTTGCTTGCTTTTTGAATTATGGATATGGAGCTAATGGTGCCGCTGGTATGGATGGCTAATAGCTAACGTAAAGGTGGTGGGGATTGAGGTGCTTTATTTTGGTGTACCGAGTACACATTAGTGACTAAAAATATTTTGCGTGAGGGTGAGTACCATCTAACTGCATTTCAGTATGATTGATTTCGTTTCAGCACGTCTCGAGCTTGTCAGAACTTATAACATTTTTTTCTCTCACAGTTTCTTTCGTACTAACTAGAAGTTAGATCAGTCAATGCTGTTCGCTAAGTCACAAGAGAGCTCTTTGTAATATTAGACTTTTTCACTTTATTCATTCGCTATTTTTTTCAAATGTCGAATCATTATTTTCCTTTTTGCTTTTGATCTTCCGTTGAGAAGCAAGTACTTAAACCTATATCTGTTCGCCAATTTCTAATTTTAACATTTTTTTTCAAGTAATTATTGAACGCTTATGTTCAACTTTGTTGGTTGTTTCGTTGTTTTAACAAAAATGGCTGACTAAGTGTTATTTAATAATCAAACTAGCATAAATCATTTAGTTCTTATGTAAGATTAGTCTCAACGTTCAGTTAAATTAAATGTAAAAAAAAGTTATTTAAAAAAGCAGAGATAACACATGTACTACTCAATCTTTCGTTGAATGAAGCTGATATACATCACGGCATAAAACACGCATTTAGAAGAAAGATGATTCAGCTACAGTAAATTGTCCCCATTGATCATAACTCCTAGAAACCATTTAGTGCGTCATAAAACGCGAATTACGAATTGAATATTAGGGACTTCGATCGTTATACGAAACTGAACAAAATCTATAAATTTCATTACTTGAATGCTCAATATCAACGAAAGACATATTAACACGACTCATAAGTAACAAAACAGGAATTTAAAGAAAGATTATAAAAACATTTTACACATGCAATCAGTTTTAACAAATAGCTCAAGTTCAAATGTAAGGAAAAAATAAATTACATTTTAATGTCTTAGGTGAAAAGGGGAAGTCCATCTTGTTCTAAACTACTTCAATGTACTTTTAAGTTTCTTAAAATGAATTCTGATAAATATTCCTAAAACGTTAGCATAATGATAGTAAATGAAACATTGTTTTGTTTCCAAGTGATATGCAGCATAATTTTCTTTTTTGAAATGTTTAAGCTTGAAATAAAATATAAATCGAACATAGTTTCTAAGAATACGGATCTTTAATTTCAAACAAAGTATGTAGGGTGCTTCAGTTATTGCTGTTATTAATAACACCATTTTGTCCCGCTTTTGAGATGCTTTTACTTTTTGAAGACACCAATTGAATAATAAATTTGTGTATTTATCGATATAATATTAAATTCATGCTGTCAAAAATTTTGCAACATTTATTATTGCGGAGGTTATTTGTAAGCATAACATTTTTTATCTAAATGTTAAATGAAGTATTTACAGGTAATCAAAGCATTCGGAGTTATGTATTGGAAAGTGAAGAATAACCCTTAAGTGAATTAGGTCTGATTTGTCGATAGACAGCAAACAATAACAAATGAATGACCATGTCTTAGTTTCTAGTCGAATAAAAATTCTCAAGAGTATCGAAATATTGTACATTCCACTGCTGTAGGAAGGTAAAGGCAAAAATACGTATTTGAGACATTTGGAAGACGCCAGTTTTAGATTCAATACTAACAGTAGGACAAGGTTGGAATTAAACGGTTTCTTTTTTCGTGCTTTGTTTTCGGCGGAAATCAAATAAGCAAGCTTGTGCAATAAAGCTAATGTATAAATAAGGATAAAAATGCAGAGAAAACAACTTGCAGTTACTGCCCTTTAACCTCCACGGCATTATAAGTTGATGACTTAAACTGGGCAATCAGATAAAAATCGCCATCAAACATCCGTTTTACTTCTAAACTAGATCTATCTATGCTTTTATTGTTTTAGTACTAGAAACAAGTAGGGGTAACATCGACAACATTATTATAGAAGATGGCTTATTCAAATTACACTTCTTCGTTGTAAAGGCTAGTGTGTGATGTAAAAGGATAAGTCACATGCATTTAATTGAAATTTGAAAGGAAAGTTTAAAAAGAAGTTCTGTCAAGAACTAAACCAGCCTACTTTCCCGTACATGGTCATCGGCATTCTAGCATCTGATCATTGTTCTCTTAATTATCTGAGACTAAAAATTATGTCAAACATACCTTTTTAGCACTTAAAGCTGATTTCTAAAAGCAAAATATACCCCTCTCATCAGATGAAATAGACACATAAAAAGTAAATAAATGAATAAATAAAGTTTTGTCGCACCTTTTAAAGAATGTAACTGTTACAGTTCTTCCGTAGAAAAATTCCTCAATTGTTTTCAAAAAATAAAAGTACAAAGTACATCAAAACACATTTTATCAAAGAAAAGAAAAAAAAAAAAAAGAAAAAAAAACTCGTCCGTTGATAAAATGTCTCGAATTTCACTTTTAATCCGTTGCCAGTTGTTAAATACAAACAAAGAATAAAACACCCTTGTGAATGAAACATTTTTATTACAAAAAAAATCGTCTGCCAAAAATAATAATAATAAATAAATAAATAAAATAAAACAAATGAATAAATAAACAAAAAATCGTCTGCACAGTCAGTCATTTTTTTCTGAGCCTGCATTTCCGCCATGTTTGCGGAGTCGGAATCAGAGTCCTCACAGAAGATTACTCAGAAAAGTACTTTGCAAACATTATTTATCAAAACCATTTTCTTACAAAGTTAGTTTGAAGGAAGTCCGACTTTAAGTTCAGGATCAACATTCAACTTAAATTCCCCGTAGGTGCTAATGTTAATTTTTTTTTCTGAAAGCATCGTGGGACAGGTTGTTTGAACGGTTCAAAGTTGAACTAAAAATTGTTCAAATCGAAAAATCAAATATGGGAATGAGCTGTACTCTTCGAGATCTTTCCAACAAAAAAAAAAAGTTTATTCCATTCGGATGGTTCACTCAGAAGTTATTAGGTGGGGAAAGGTTGCTTGAACGGTTCAATGTTGAACGAAAAAATGTTCAAATTGAAAATTTAAATACGGTAATGAAGTATCCTTGCTGAGATCCTTCGAACAAAAAAAAAAGTTTATTTAAATCGGACTGTTCACTCAAAAGTTATTAGGGGTGACAGCTTGCTTGAGCGGTTCAATGTTGAACAAAAAATTGTTCAAATCGGAAATGTAAATACGGGAATGAAGTATCCTTGATAAGACCTTTCGAACAAAAAAAAGTTTGTTCAAATCGGACTGTTCACTCAAAAGTTAGCATCGCGGGACAGGTTGTTTGAACGGTTCAAAGTTGAACCAAAAATTGTTCAAATCGAAAAATCAAATACGGGAATGAGCTGTACTCGCCGAGATCTTTCCGACAAAAAAAATTTTTTGTCCAAATCGGAATGTTCGTTCAAAAGTTATTAGGGGGGGACAGACAGACCGACAGACCGACCGACAGACAGACACACAAATTCCCCATCTCAATACCCTACTTTCAAATTTTTAATTTTTCGATATTCATTTTACCTTTTTATTTTTTTAACTTGGCGATATTTTTTGGACTTGGCGATATTTTTTTTACTTGGCGATATTTTTTGGACTTGGCGATATTTTTTTTTACTTGGCGATATTTCTTGGACTTGGCGATATTTTTTTTTACTTGGCGATATTTTTTGGACTTGGCGATATTTTTTTTTACTTGGCGATATTTTTTGGACTTGGCGATATTTTTTAGATGCATTAAGCTACTTTTAATACTTTTTTCGTCTTTCTTTTGTTTTTAACGGGAAAGTAGGCTAAAAAGAAAAGTAATGGCTGATTTACTTCAAAACCAGCTTAATCTAGTCATTTTAGCTGTAACAACACAGTACTGCTAATTAAAAAAAATTTTAAAAATGTAATCATACGTGATATGTTTAAAAAATACACACACACACACACACACATATATATATATATATATATATATATATATATAATAAAATTAAGTAAGCAGAGGTTGAAAAAATATTATCTTTTCCGTAAACTATTTCCCCTTTTTATTCTATTTTAATTTAAAAAAAAGTGCGTTTATCTTAATATATAACATTAACGCAGTTATCAGTGCTTTTTACGGAACACACATTTTTTTTAATACTGGAGCATGAAAGGAAAGAATTTAGTTGAAAAATTCTGTTCTTATCGAATTTGTGATAAAAGCGTATTTAGTATGCGTAAAAAAATGTCCACTAGGCTCTGAAGTTTCGAAAGTCCATCGGGAATAACCCGAGCAACAGAACAATTAAAAATAATAATAAAAAGTAGTCCAGGAGCTTTCAAAATCTGGTAAAAATGAGACAAAAAGACATTAAACTTCATTGATTTTTTTCTTGATGAATGAAGGGAAAAAAGAAAACCGGGAACAAAGCCCAAGTGTTACCATTAAACTTGCTAAACTATGTTGATAATCTTCCATCTAACAATTTATCCACCATCTTCCTATGAAAGGTTTTGACGTTATTTGCAGCCTCGGAATTCTTTTTTTTTTCTACACATTTTTTAAGGAAAGAATAATTGGATTTTCGTAACTTACCTGCAGGCTTCATTTGCGTCTCCTCTCATTATTTTCCAACGCGGAGCACAAGAGGGACCCTTTCTTGTTAAGCTCAGCTCTCAGAAAAGGGTTCAGATTCCTCAACTTTCGCATATTTTTGGGCCCGTTACTTCAAAGTTTTTGAGACTGATTTGGGGTGCAGTTGGCTCAAATTCCCTTAAGAATATTCTTTTATTTCTTTTTTCCATCTCCGGGATGGGGAAGAAAATTTACTTCCAACCCATCTGTCAAGAGGAATGTAAATTGATGCAAAAACGTGTGATAGATTTTTCTAAGTTTTTGATAAAATGGAACGGTTAAGTTTTCAATATCGTTACCTTTTGAAAGCGTATTTTGTAAGGAAAATAAATTTCGCGTATAAACATTCACGCTCATGCTTAAACAAAGGAGTTTGTTTTTGGTACGAGAAGACTCGTTTTTATCGAGTTGATCCCGATTTATGAAATTTACTTTCAAGTGTAGATAAATCTGCTTTGACGGAAGGGTTACCATTTTTTATTGTTAGTAAATGCTGACAATTTTTTGGATAACAAATGAGAAATACTTCTCGTTACCAAGAAATGTAACTGAAATGGGAGAATATGTACTAACATAGGAAATTTAAGCGGCAATTGCAATATTTTAAGTAAAGCGTTTTGGTTTCATCTTTGTCATTTAAAAAGCTCACATTTATTTGCAGAGAAATATATTACAGACATCGCACATTGTTTTCTACACACAGTCCGACACGTTAAAAAAACAAAAAATTACTACTGGAATTTTTCGTATGTGGGCATATTTTTGTCCTCATTCACCTTTCATGGTCATTCCCATGAACACTAAGTCACCGTAAAGACTAGGAAGTTACTTCGAGAGACAGCATTGCTATGTACCACGAAAGAGCACCTAATTATATCGCTAAGAATGGTTTAATACGGTTATATATAAAATACATGCGAATAAAATATTACGAAGCTAACAATAAATTAAGTAACTTAACATTACAAAGCTGAATTTTAGGTTTTTTAAGTCCTTACGTTTCGCACAAAATATTTTGTTTAGCATGAAAATAAAAACAAAATGTATTAAAAATGCCATTAGAAGTGTCCTAAGTGTGTTCACGTTCTTACAGCACAAGCGTTCACTGAATAATTTATATTATGGCTTTAATATGAGAACATACTAAGACTAGATCATATTTTTATACCATGAGTTTTATTTTAACTCAGACGTGTTACTCACATTTCAACTCATTTAATTTCACTTAAAAAATGCATAGAAGGGCTCATTTTTAACAGCGTGTAAAACAATCTACTCTTAATTTCTTTCTTCCTACTTTTGCCGACTGTTACAAGCCACTTCACGAATCTGCCGGTTAAAGTCTGAAATCAAGAAAAGATTGGACATATTGGCCGGTAAGCTTGTAGCAACGTAGGCCCAATTCGCAAACTGACCGATATCGGGTTTAGGCAGCTGTAATTTTTTTTCTATTTTTTATGCTAATGCTGCTAACAATGAAACATTTTTAGCTCCGAAATCGGCGATTTTTTTATTATCATGCGCCTTTTGAAACCGAAGGTCACAGGTCTTTAAGTAATTTTACAAATGGATTTAGTTTAAGATTGTTTGAGCAAAATTCATCTTCTCTCAAAATATTTTAATGCTTTGAAAGTTCTGATTTCTCTAATCATTATAAGCACTTTTAAATCTATGTGAGCTATATTAAAAAATCAATTTCGTTGGGAATGCTGAAACTTTCAAATAAAGGTATAAGACTATAGCTGTAGTGAAGGAAGAAAATGTATTTCCTTGAAGAAGATGCATCCAATCGAGGTTCGTGGATTCTCCAGAATATTTTCATCTTTGAGGATTAGGGAAGGCTTTTGGCGGTCTTGATTCATTCTCCTTGAAAATTGAAATTCTAACCAATAGCAGATAGAGATTAACGCGGATATACTCTGAAGATTTTTCCAAGACAGCCTGATAAACTTCAATTGGTGATAAAGTATTAGATTATGCCTAAAACCTTTTTTTCTCTTCCAATCAAAAAGAAAAGTGATCAATAATTCAATTCCTATTATAAACCGGCGGGGGCGCCATTTTGTTTTTTCTTCTTTGATCGTTGTTAAAGAAAATTATACTTCCATTTGGCTAAATAAGTTTTTAATTGCAGGGCATGTGTTCATCTATGCTATACATTCAAACATTTATTACATTTTTTTTCACTAAATTTAATTCTCCAATAGGTTGTCGTGTTCGTTTTTAGGCAAAAGACAAAGTTTTGTCTCTAAAATGCTCCTAGAAATTTTGTTATTGAACATTCTATAGATTTTTCCACCACAGCCTGTACTTCACGGAAAATGGGTATTTTTTCAGCAATCATTAAAATGCAACAAATCACGTTCATTTCATTAGAAACATTTACTTGAATGAGTAATGAGCAAAATTTTGTTGCTTAAGAAAGCATAAACGTAAGGGTGATTTCTTGAGAAAGAAATTTTGTTTGTTACCTTTTAAATGTGTAAGTGCTGCCACTTGTAGGACAAAATGGCTGATTTTTCGTGGAATGTCCCCACGGTGGTTATTTCATACCTTGGAAGAAATTCCAATTAAAAACTAAAATGATGAAAAAGGAGAAGTATGATTTTCGCTCAAACCTATTTTAAAAGATGTCGTTGTTTGATACTACTTTTCAATAACGTTGAATGTTTTTGTGGACAAGTTGTAGAGCCTTTTTCATGTTTTTTCTTTCTTTTTTTAATAGTCTACTGCTATTCCAACATTACCTTTATTTCATTCGTAGTCTCATTTAAATATAAAAGGATTTTTTATATTAAAAGTATAAAGAATATTGTTTTTTTTATATCGAAGTAGAAAATAAAGTTCACCCCCCCCCCAAAAAAAAAGACAAAAAATATGCTTGTAAAATTACATCAGTTTAGCGTACTTATTTTGTCATAAAAGTTATATTTGCAAACCATTGGCTATAATTTCCTGAGTGAGTTAGTAAAACTACTACAAAACATAAAGCAACATAATGAACAAATGAAATATTTATTCTTATACTTTCGCACCTCTGCAAAACTACATTCTTCCTCATATCCAAGCCATTACGGCAACCAATCTTTCATTCCCATTACTCCGTAACCTGGTTTTCACTAAATCAAAATTATTCATAACATTTTCCATAAGCATAACTTTTTCTCGAGCTCCACCTTGCACCATTGATGCGTTATCTCTAACACAATTCATGGGAAGCAGTTCCCGTATTTCTTAGAAAACTTATATTCATGCGATGCAAGAAAACGGAAATAACAAAAGCGTTTTGCATAAAAATACCATTTCATATCATTAAGAATTTGATACAAATCTGGTCACATTCTTCAAAATGTTTTTATTGTTGTTCTTAAATACCCACCACATAATTTTCACGTACACAAGCAATGCATTAGGTAAATACGAGTCTGTAATTTATATTTGTACACGTTTATACATATACATTTTTAAATTTATCTCTCTGTCTCATAAATACATGCAATACCGCTTGTTACTTTCAATACACTTGCAAAAAAGTGGAAAAATTAAAATAGTAATTTAAATGCGTATGTTTTATGCAATAATTGTGTCGTGTTTCGATAAAATACAGTTGTAGGATTAATCGCAATCACTTTTTGTTGGGTTTAAAAAACTATTTATTCTTAATTACTTTGAAAAATAAAAGAAGGTCAAAATAAAATATTTAAGAAAACTTTGAATGAAGCGTCAAATATACAAATTCTGCAGCCAATGAGACTTTCAAATAACTATGATTAAACTATGTATATTTATACGTGCTCACACTCATGAGGAACACATCCGTAAGTTTAATCGAGTTGTAGCACAAGTTCACTGTATGTATTATAATGGTTTTTAACACTTAGTGATTGACAGTTTGAATTTAAAAATAAAAAAAATATTCAAATATAATATTTTAAAATATCCCGTTTTTTTTCTTTTTAATTTTCCGCTATTCTAAATTACATATATTTATATTTGTTTGCTTGTGCAAGTTGAACTCGCTTCGGGGTTCGAGCTCAAAAACATTTTAATAAACGAAATGAAAATTCTTTGTCTAATGAGAGTGCATACGAAATTATAAATAATCATACAGACGTGGTTCAAATTAAATCAGTTTTACTACAAACATTGGACTGTTTAAAAACACCCATATTCACGTACACACTCGATTGCATTTACCATTCACAATTCGCGATCACCTCCCGGAAATCAATAAGTAAATATTCGAAACTCTTAAACATAAATTACTCGAGTAATACGCTGTTACGAGAATATGCATAATTTTCGAATACTTTTATCTTAATGATTATGACGCATATTGCTGCTCAAATTCAAGACCAGTAAAATCTGTTTACGCGGACATTTTGTATTCCACGAGCATTGCGTCCTCAGCCAGTTTTACGGCCGTGCCATTTATTTGATTACAGGATCAAGACGGGCTTACTCAGCGAGAAAGATGAACTGCATATTAAATTTCAGCGCCGTGTTTACCACGAGCAAGAAAAGCGCATTATTTAATAAAAATACTCTGAAGATGCGAAGTTTATGGAACAATGAATCAAATTTTTAAGACATTGTTTAAAATTGCTTGAAGAAACAACAGCGGGGAAAATTTGAGATTTTGAAGCAATTTCTTTTGTTGTATATCGGGAGTATAAATGAAATTACGATAAGAAACCTCAATCTATTTTTGAAGCTTCGCTTCAAAAAGCAACTTTGAACGTGAAATGCATGACGAATTACGGAACAAAAGAATTATTTTCATAAAAACATATCCTAATACCTTAACTTTTGTTGATTTTGTAATCAATCTCTAAAATCGTTTAATATAAATTTCATTTATTTTTCAATAAACGTGAAGTAGAATAACATGAAGCAGATAAGCATTTTAATGCAACTTCAAAGGATAATAATAGAAGAAATATAAGAAAGAAGAAAAATTGCTAAAACTTATTGAGCTGTGTGTAAACATGTCCATATTATTTAATGAATAAAGTCGCTTACCTAATGCTTAGTAAAGCTGTGTTTATTTTTCTGTAAGGTTTAACATTGATGAAAAAGTTCTTAACACGTTTTTTCTTATCAATAGAGTTTTTTACACTTTATCTAATTACGGTTTTGCTCTGGTGCTGGGGAAAAAAACCAACGTTAGTTCCAACGTTATAAATACCGCAATGAACATACGCCGAAGTATACACGTTTATGTTAGTGGTGCTGCAGTCTTTTCAATCATTGCATAATCATAGCGATTATCATATATCTCTATAATCTGCATCATAATGGAAAAAAAGAAACACAACGTATTAATTATCCGGCTATTGTATGTGTTAGGAAAGAAAAAAAGGTGTCAGTTGAAATGGATTAATTTCGTCTTTAAAACTGCGTAAATAAACTTTTGGTAAAGGACTATACACGACGTAAAATGAACGCCAAGTCTGATTTTCAAATGGACATCCTTCCTTTTTACTACATAAAACAGTGTTTGCGGCTAACAGCAGCCAATGTATAAAATCTTATTACATTTCAACCAGTAGAATCAAAGATTTTGACGAAACATGGTTCAGGGGCCGCAATCACATATAAAATGTTACTTTCGAAACCAAAGTTTGACGATCAACGCAAAAGCCACTAACGAAATAGTTTTTTTTTTTCAAAGGTAGCAACAGAAACTACTTGCTATAATACGTTAACTTTAAGTACAAGGGTGAATCTCTGTAAACTCGTAATTGGCTGTCCGGACGAGTACTTTAAAAATAATAAAGTTTAATAAATCAGTCTCTTAATTCAAGTAAAGTATTAATACTTTGCAGACCAATTGTATTTGGAGCGATAACAATTCAACTTTTTTTTCCTAGAAATTATCTAAAGCCTAAAAACACAGTCCCCTGGCTGTCCCAATCGTATAGTCTAACACTAAAAGGTAATATTTCTAAAAACCTAGCAGTACATAAATTCGCCAAATAATATCTACAAATAGAATAATGCAACTATTTTTTTTTGTGAAATACGGTCTAATTTCGTATTTCTAAAACTTAATATTGTCATACAAGTTCTGTCCTTAGCTTTTTCAAATAGTTCCGTGCCACTAATTCAAAGCTGCAACAGAAAAAATCTATTACTCTTGCAAATGTTTTTGGCATGAAGTTTAACGTAATCAGTGAATTAGTCGAAAATGCTGAGAAAGGTGCTGAAACGTCACTTTGTTTAGTTTGAGAGCCACATTTGTGATGAAAGTATGCATCTTGGTCGTTGCGAAAACAGTCCCCTGGTAAGTGATTTTATCAATATTAATTAATTATGAGACATATTATTAATTATGAGACACAAATACACAGTCCCCTGCCTTGTTATACTAGACAGGGGACTTGCCCCCTGTCATGATTTATCAGAAAAAAAACTTTAATTGGCCCTCTTTCGAACTAAAGTAATAGATTCATTTCCAGAGCAATAGCATTATAATTATACGAACATTTTAGAAAAACATCATAATACAGATTATGTACGGAAAATGATGAGTTTACAGAGTCACCCATATAAGTGTTTTTTTTTTTTTTCGGATTTTATAATTTTTTTTTCGAAGTTTTAGAAAATTAAGAATAAAAAGGTGTTGAAAAAAGAAAAACAAAAACATAAATGTATTTTAGGTGAATAATCTGCAGATTAATTACAGTCATGTAGAAGAGATGCTATGCATCCATATTTGACTTTTGAATTTGGAATCGATTTCCAGCCTATATTTAGATTGACAAATATTTTTTGGCACTATTATTTTAGACAAAGTTTCAGACCTACATGAGCGTGCTTGGTAACTAGGTATCGCAGTTAATTACGAAACATATACATACATACATTTATACTTTTCATAGTGAAATAAAATTCAGATTAAAAAGGGGTAAGATTTCTGAATTCATTGCATATTTATAGCATGTGTAGTTATTCTTTCTCAGACACGGAAACTTTACGGAGAACTATTGTTCATTAATCAGGAGTGTCCACAATATTGATCATGACTGTCAGCTTGATCCATTAAATGTTTTACGGTAGAAATAGAGGTGAGGGGGGAGGTAAGGATCTGTTTCTCAATTTTCGGGGGAGGCAGTCCTTCGCAGTAATTAAAAGGGGTTTGCGAAAGCTCTTAAGTATTATGAGCACCTTTGTTTATATTCCCTTTGTGGTAGCTGGCAGTGTTGATTCTCGGTTAGTTGAAAATTTCTATTAGTTTCGACTAGCTTTATGCATTGGAATTTGTAACTTATGTTCTGAGAAAAAAAAACAAACATTGAAATAAACATGGATTCGACAACTTAATCTTCAACGCGTTTTGTAGTCATATTTCTAACTGAAAAATATTATCGATAAAAAAAAGATGAGCTTTTTGAATCACTCTAAAGATAATAGCATTTAGTTATGTTTTTTCCTAATGAGTTTTTAATTTAAACAAAAAAAAAATGAAAGAAAAAAACCGTGGATAATAAATTTTTTTCCCTCAAATTTACGTCAAATGAAAAGAAACACCCATCAATAACATAATATTCAATTACCAGCAGCAGTAACATAATTTTCAACTAAAGATGTTTCCCGATTTGATATTTTAAACCATTTTCACTTCACTTACCAAAAATCTCCAACTATGGAAAAAAACATTCTCTGAAAAGTATCTGCTATCAGCATACAGAAGAGCGGAAACTTACGCATTTCATCGCTCGAAACTCTTGAGCACAAAGCTCACTCTTATGACGTACAAAACTTCTCACCCCTTCATGAACTCTAGATGCATTTTTCTAAAAATAGAGCTCAAAAATAGGCTCGCAGATCGTACTTGACAAAGAGCTTGTTATGAGCATGCAAAGCCAGATGCCTAAAATCTAGGAGCAGAAAATTGTTTCGTTATCAATACTTTTTTTTCCGTTTTGCGTTTTATAGGTTTTCTCTTCCTCCTCACTCGACGGGTGGAGTTTTGTAGCTTTTCATTGGTTTTTATAACATGTTATGAGGACCCTTCATCGAGTTAGAAAAATACATTTTTTTCAAACTTTCGAAAGCTTTTTTTTTTTTGAAACAATGATGTTTTGAAATGCTCAAATGTTTTCAAAATCCCATTTATGTTTGTTTAATTGCATCATCGTGAAGATTTTTTTTTAGAATGCAGCATAACAATAAAAATCTGGATTTGGAACTGAAAATCTCAATGAATTCATACTAAATTAAAACAATCATGCTTTTGTTTCTTAATTTTTGATTTTCAGTTAACTTAAACTTCTGTTTCCAGAAAGAACCATTCATATATCCGTCGAATAACATGATGTACTAAAACACGGAATAATACTTATAAGAAACTGTTCATAAATGACGTCACATATTTTCCTGTCCCATTTTGAGCACCCCACCCCCTTTTTCACCAAGTGTCCCATTTCACCTTATTCTGTCTCTCCTTTTTTACACAACACATCATAGTATATGAACATATTGTTATAACAATGCTTTTATTGTGATCAAAATCATTAAGGGCTATTAAACAGCGGATTTCGATTGATATTGTTTTGGTTACTTTCTAGAATACTTTACCGTTTCAAGGAAAGTGTTGCCAAAAATGTAAAAAGTTAAGGAAAATAATTTCAAAGAATAAAATGAGTTGTTGATTAAGTATTGATTATATATTATTATTATTATTCCTTAAAAACTATTGTGGCAATTCTTGTCATAATACCTATAAAATTTATTAGCATAAGAAATTAAAATAACATTAGTAAATTTGGTTTTTGATTGCTTTTTTTTGGTTCGTTCACCAGTCAAAACACTCGGTTAGCTAAGTAGAAGAATTCTTCAGAATTAATGTAGCACAATTGTAAAAATAAACGCTCCGTAAAAATGAGCATCCAGGCAGTGTGTTTAAAAGACATAAAACCTCGCAGAAAGCAATACAAAATATTTATCTTCATGCCTTTACTTTCCTTAAAATGCCACAATAAAATCCTGCTCTTTAAAGAACCATTCAAAAATGCGCATTTTATCTTCACCTTTAACTTCTTACACCATGAGTAACTGCCTCGAATTTAAAACCAACAATCCTAATGAACGAAATAAAAGTAAGCTTAAGAGATAGCAATCTGCTCGAAAATTAAAAACTACTTAAACGCAAAGCTCGGAAATTTGGGGAACTTGAAGGCCAACCCAGAGACGCAGCGTAAGGCTATCCTTACTAAAAGGCAGATTAAACCGCAAGGTGCTAAAGAAGCTATTTGTGTCTCAATTCAGTCGTCTGTGCAGCAGGCAGCACACACACCAATACATGGGAGGATATGCTGCTTTGCCATGGCTGGCTGCCAAAATTGTAGCCCGGATTAAATAGCAAGACTCGTTTCCTTAGGTATACAAAAGACGTGTTAACGAAAGCTATTGAAGACGTTCCCCTAAATGATTGAGTTAATGTTCTATGAAGGTGGCGAGTGCTAAACAAAGTCAAGATGGGTTTGGAAAGGATAGGGACAAATATTTGCATAAAACTAATTTTAACTTGATTTTTTTTTACGCTGAGAAAAATATCTTGATAAAAGTGGAAATATATTTTTCGTTTCAATAATATTAAGTAAGTTTCATATATTTTGCGGCGATTTTATCAACACGACAAATTCAAAGCAACGACTTCGTTTTTTATTTGTAGCCTCAATTTATGCAATTCATTTTTTTATTAGCGAAAAGAAAGGTTATTGCCTACTCATTTTTAGTCGAGGAATATTTACGCTCGAAAAGATTGCTGTAAAAATATTTCTTAACCATTTTTATAAAATATAGGCAATTTTTAATTAAATGGTATGCCATAATTTCATCCTAATTATGTACAAATTTGTGCTTCTGCATTTATAAGCGAATGCAATGGAGGAACTGCTTTAAATTGTCTTAAAAATATCAAACTCTCATTTTTATAATGATGCTATTTTGTTTACATATATATTTTAACCAGCCGTTTAAAAAAAAAAAAGTTTCGGCCCATCCTATTATATAATCAACTGAATGATTTTCACCAAATGCTTCAAAACTAGTTAAAACAAGCTTTGCTCTCAGACTTAAAAATTTATCTTGTATTTGATCCTAATTTTGCTTTTCTGAAACACTTACATTTTTTTACTAAAAAAATTCTTTAACATTGTAACGTTTTCCTTATTCACCTTTCAATATCTACAGGTTTTAACAAACCATTTATAACCAAACATAAAGCAATACCTGGAATTGAAGTTACCGCCTTATATACAAGATAAGATGTCAGAAAACTCTTTAATAGTATAAAAATAAATATTTTGCTCAGCGCAATTTCAATGTTTGTATCTTACAAGTAAATTTTCCTTCTCAATCAATCAAACATTGCGATATACTCAACTCAAAAACTCTCATCGTTACAAATCTAAATTTCTCAAGCAAACGTTTTTTAGAGTAAAAATAAATACGCACTGAACAGAGCCTTAAATCATTTTTTCTTTCTGGGCGTTTAATCTATGTTATTTGCATTGAATTTATTTATGATGCGCCTCATGTAACTCTTCTTAAGCTTTTGATGTTTAGTGATTTATAAGTTTTTCGTATAATTCTTATTTATTTCAAATTTATATTCAAAACAAATAAAATAAAAATATTCAAGCTTTTTAAAAAGAAACATTTAAAAAGTATATTTGCGTATTTTGGCACTAGATAAATTCATTACGACGCTATGAGATATGTCTGTAAAAAAATGTGTATCACGTAAAGTAGAAATATTTTTTAGACTTACAATTATCTCAAATAAATGTGCGTACACATCTTTAAAAAGTAATGTTTTGAACTCATAAATGTCTGAAGAATTTCTTGTATCAATAAGTTTTACTGTTTTTTCTCAAAATATAAGTAAATAAATATAAAAAAAGAAGAGTGGGATTAACACTATGCTACATTATTCATACAGCACTAAAGCAAAAAAAAAAAGTAAGTAAGTAAATAAAAATAAATTATAAAAATATGAAAAATAGTTTTTACTTATTTTCAATACACAAATTTTTCAAGTATGCATCTGTGGATTCATTTGTGATTGAAACATTGCACAAAGCTATCACTTTCTCTTGAATGAAAATTATGTGAAATTTTGAGTAAAATGATAAACCAATGTATATTAGGCATAAATTCTAAATAACATTGTGCAGGGGGGGAGGTATTTTCTTGATAATTTGTGCTTCATTCATGTTGATTTAAAAAACCATATTCATTTAATGTTAGCCGCTCGTTGGTTTACTGGGTCTCGCGTACTGATGAAAATATATCTGCTTAGAGTTTATGGATTTTCAAGAAATTGAAGAGAAAAATTCAACTTGGCATCATTTCTGGCGAATTTTTGAACCTTGCAGGTCACCAAGATCACGTGACGTCAAACAAACAACCGGAAGTGCCCATTAGCCAGACATATATAGATACATAGATAGAAATAGCAGGATTTAAATACAGATGTAACATTTTATCGAAAGAATTGTCAAACTAGATGGCTGATAAAATTATTTTGAATAAATATTTTTTTCTCAAAATTTTCTTACATTTTCACGCACAGGTGCAATACCAACAGTATTCAAGTAATCTGAATTTTGTTACATAGTCTACCTAAATTCTGACTCATTTGCTAACAGAAAGCAAAAGTTGAAAGTTACGTATATGACCCTTGTCCACTCTGAAAAAACAATATTTTACTGCAACTATTGCACTACCATCGTAAAACCAGGAGGAATATCAGTTAACCTAAACAATACATAGTTTGCATTCATTGATCATAAAGGCTATGTTAAAGTACTAAGTGCTGAATAGCTAATACTCGTTTTGTCGGCACATTTACACCATTTGAAGTTCACAAAAAAAATTAATTTAAGCAATTTTAACTGTAACTATGTCCCAATTCTATAAGTATACATTTACAATTGTTTCATATTTTAAATAAATGAAATGAACTTGTAGATAATTTGTACTTTTAAAGTCGATTTACTTTAACATTAATGAGTGATCAGAAATAATTTTAAGATATAGTTTATATCGAATTAAAAAAAAAGTAACAAAATTCTAGATAACTTTCTCAATTATAAAATAATGCTTAAATATTATTACGAAATCTTTGGTGCCTATGTCATGGGCATTTAACTTGCCTTTTTTAACCCATTATTGCCTAGCGTTCTTTTTTTTGGACGGTCCAAAAAAGAGTCTGAAGTTCCCCAAAATGAACATTTCAACCAAATAATAGTATTCAATTAGTACCTTGGTATTGTCTCAATTCGTTATTAACAGATTTCAGCACATAACCATTGTAAAGTGTGTTCTGTAGCCGTTTTAATATGATCTTTATCAAAAATTACATCGTTCACAATCTCAAGAAAAAAAGCTAAGTTTTCAAAGTTATTCCCAGCTTCCCAGTTTATGTCTATTGCCGATTTTATTTCTTCTTATAAAATGTCTTTTTAAATATTATATCGTAGGCAGAAAAAAAAATATTAGTAAAAAAAGTATGTACCCTCTGGGGTCTATCGTAACTTTTAAGAGAATATTTTTTTTTCCTTAATAAAAAAATTATTTTTTACATAATATTTTTTAAATTATTTTTCCTGTCCATTAAACACTGTTTGTAACCAGTATACAAATTATCTTTGGAAAAAAAAAATTCAGGCGTTAATGTGTTAAAATGTTAACACATCTTAAACTTCAGATAAAGTTTTCAAGGGAAATCGGCAAAGTTAAAGAAGCTGTATTAAACAAGTTTCGACACGTCTCTTGAGACTGAAAAGAAATGAGCATTTACTATGTTTTTTGTATACTATTAAAGAAACTTTATCAGCTTTGCGTTGAAATATAGTTTCCTCATACCGAGCTAATTTGTTCATTTTTCAGAGCGCATTCGTATTCAGTCTATTCGTAATGACTACAAGCAGTGGCTACGTTAAATAAGTTTCACGAAATTTAATTATTGCAGTTATTTTGTAAATTTTCTCCAGAAATGAAGCTTGTCTCACACCCAGCAATTTTAAAACCAATTGGGATTTAATACGAATGCGCATCTATGTTTAATGATTTTAAATTAAGGAAGCGTTTCCATTTCCATCAAATAATTTGAAATTCTTGCGATTACTAATTTGTTTTAAAACACTAGTGCCAAAACGAAAATGAAATCCCACAGGAGAAGATAGATGATTAGAAATGCACTTTTGCGTAGGTTTTTGAATGATTTTGACTGTCTGCTATCACCATCTCCAAGTGTAGTTATAGATTTTTTAAATTGATACTTCTTACTTTATTGAAATCAACAAATTATATGAGTGATTATGTATTGCATTTGCCTTCCAAAAATTTTTTATATAACCATCATTTTTGGCTTTTTTACGTAAAATAAACCCTTAACTTCGCAATATTTTAAATTTTGATGAAAAAATTGTATCAGCTAGTTCTTAAGTAATAATAAAGAGGAGAAATATTTTTTTTTAAATAAGCAGTTTTAAAATGACTTTCAATCATTTTTTTGTTTGCGACAATGTAAAAGTAAAATCAAATTTCTTAAAATTTTTTTTCCCATAGAAAATTAAATTTACTTTTAAATGAGCGTAAAATGTTTAAAGTTCTTACCTGGTAATTTATTTCGTTAATAAACAAGAGGAAGTATAAACTAGAATGGATTTTTTTTTATAGCAAAGACACAGTTCTTGAGGCATCAAATGTTTTTATAATTATTGGGATTTCTGGGGAAAATGTACTGTCAATTAGTGACGAAATTAGCATGTATTTCGCTGCAGTAATCTTTTTTTTCCTCAGAAAAAAATGTTATCTTAACATGTGTTCTGTGTGTCTTTTTTTTTCATTTCTAGGAATAAAATTAAATAAACGAGTAAAGTATATATACAGAACATAAAATATATATAGAGAACAGCAAAATGAAATTAGAGAAAAATTGCAGGCTTTGAGTTAAATAAATCATGATTTTGAATCCAGTACTATTTTTTTTGAGAAATTTGCGAGTTTTTGATTCAAAAACAAAAACTTTTAACTAATTGTCGAGTCATTTAAATACTTTCTTCAGCACTGGTGCAAAATATGAAGTCAAGGCTTTCAGATGTGTGGAAAATCAATGAAAGCAATGAATATAGCTTGAAATGAAATGAGAGCGTATACGATGTAAGATAAAATAGCGAAAACAATGAATATAGAATGCAAGAGTAAATACAGAAATAATCTTCGGCTGCAGCTAACAGTTACTATTTTTTAGCAGAATCATTTAAAAAATTTCATAGTATTCAATAATTTGTTGCAAGTAAACCATAAAGTGAAAACTTTTTTTCCTCCATAAAGTAAATTTACTTTAACAAAACACATAATATGCATCCTATTCGTTCATGTTTGTTTTATGCATTACATTGAGTTGACATTTCTGGTATTTTCAGACAATCTTGAAAGAACAGATGTTTTCATACGGCGTCACGTCTTATGTTAATGGTATAAGAAAAGAGTCTGGACCAAAATAATACACGACTCACGTTTCGCGTTGAAGGACATTTACAAACTAGAAACAAACTGCATAGAACGCAATACTTTTCAAAATTTATTTCAAAATCAAATAATTCCAGTTCAGTAAAAACCACTACTAATCAGCTCTTCAATATTTTTTTCAAGAGTGATTTTTAAATAAAAAGAGGACTTATATACCAAAAACAAGAAATTTTCGATAGATTCCTGCAAAGAAAAAAAATGCGATAAATTTATTTGTTTGCGGCAACTTTAGGAAGACATAATACGTTTTAGGAGCCTATATAGTTTCTCAAACTTTTAGGGCTGTAAGGAAACATACGTTCTATGTATGAAGCTGTAATTTCAACCATTACAAACAATAACCGTCTTCACTTTTTCAATTTTCTGCAAATTAATTCTAAAACAGATTGCGTATAAAATATACATAAATAAATAACAAATTCAGACACAAAATGTTAAGGAGCACTTTCAATTTTTTGAAACCATTATTTTTAGTAGCTGAAATTGTATGTCAAGCGAAGCGCTTGAACATGATTGAAGATTTATTATTGTCGAAATTCCATTTCGCTTCAGAGCAGCTACTGAAAATTTATGGCCACATTATCATCATAGCGTCATCTTTAACTTTAATAAATGCACACAACCTATTTTAAAAATCGTTGTCATTCTAAGGCCAAACAGCATCATCGGCGGTTGACAAGAACAAGCTGCTTTCTTTATTTTTACCCACCGCGTCCTAGCTAGTCATTAATATTCATTACGATAAAGCGTTAAATTTTATGGAGTGTCCATAATCTGTAATTCATTTACGAAGTGGAGTTTGTATCTTTATTTAGCTAGCTCGAAGATGCAAACATAAATAAATTTTATACCTATGTCCTCAGTTTAGTTTCACACTTACCGACGTGTTTGCCACTTAAGTTTGTGGACTCTTGAGAAGATTTTAGAAATTCTACTCGCCGGTGATTCTTTCCCCCTTTGATTTATCATTTTTAAAGATTCGAATTTGCTGCATAGGCTTTAAAAAAATGAATTCTTTATTCCGCTTGTATTGCTGTTGCGGTAGTATTGGTGATTTTTCCCCTTTCATTTGGTAAGACTAAAAAATGAAAACAGTTACGTTTCCGCATCGTTAAAAAATTCCAATAAGTGTATTACTTGAATATGTTTTGCTATACATGATCTGTCATACCTGAAGCATTTATTTTGAAACATAGCCTTGCTGTTGTATTGGAAATCACATACTATTGCCGATTTATAAGTGCGAATGAGGGATTATGTTTTTATAGGGACATTGGGTGAAGTTACAGTGCTTCTACAGCGCCCCAGAAACACCTTACTTTCTTTATTAAAAATTAACCTATTTTTTCTGTGACATAATTAAGACAAAAATAATGAAACTAGGATTAAAATTAAAATCCAGGATTCTGGAATTAGAACCATATCAATTTGATAACTGTAAGCAATAACTCAAGGACTGAATTTATAGGTTTGTTTGCTTATTATTATGACATATCACAAAAAAGTTATATTTTATACATAAAACATTAGCAAATTAAACAAATAACTAATACCACTAGGAAGCATACGCATGCAAAAATGTTAAAAACAAACTTTGTCAAACTAGCTTTACCAAATGAGAGTATAATAAAAATTAAAACTTGTTAAACTGCTGAAAACTTATTTAAAATTACCACCACGTTTAACTAAACTTTGTTAATATTTCTTTAAAATATTGCATTTACTTTTTAGATTTATCTATTTCATTTCGATTTTCCCACCAATTAATGTTAAGCAAATAACGATCTATTTTTGGTAAAATACTAAAGTATTGATTTATTTCACAAGTGCTTGAATCGTTGCTCTCCCTTAGACGAAATAATTACCACTGCTTCCTAGAATATAAGTGGTACTTTAAATCACTTGTGTGCAGGGTGAAAGTACCAAAACTGTATCAGTTGCCTGCAAGGATTGTGGAAACAGTCATCAGCATAACAGCAGATCAACAAAAGGATGTTTCCGTTTCACAGCAGAACGTTGATCTCCATGCGTTGACATGCAGAGTTGACATGTTCAACTTAATTGAATTACTTATTCCTTTCTACATGAACGTGTTCGTTTCCTTATTTAAACATGTGTTGATCATCAAAATGGATCATTATTCTTTAAATCACCCCGATATATATATACACTACGAGTGATATGGCGCCGGAACGCCTTTCTAGTACTGTTTCTCGAAAAAATAAATTTCCCTTCAACTTAATATTGGCCACAATTTGGTATTTAATTATTTCTGAGTATCGTTTCAGCACTAAAAATCCCCCTCCCCCCCCCTCTCTCTCTCTCTCTCTCTCTCTCTCTCTCTATATATATATATATATATATATATATATATATATATATATATATATACACACACACACACACAGAATGAATATATGGCATGAAAAGAAATATCAAACGATAAAAATAATGTTGATGTAATAAATAAGTCACATACTGTAGGAGTGTAATAAGCTTTAGTTACACACCCATAAAAATGTTTAAACGCAATTGCGTGAATGAGGCAATGTAATACAACTATGCATTCATCCTATTTGATATCTGCCGAGACACTAATTCCTTAACAGAAATGACGCATCCTTTCTCGATCCCATTTCCATCAAAGCAATAAACAAAACCACCAAACCATTTACGTGGCACGCCGGAAATTTATCACGAGAAATGATTAGGCACAATAGTTCCATCACCTAGCCAGTCAATTCCCAGCAGAAATCGGCAAGTAACGCCAAAATTCCGGCATCGTTCAGGCGTTGGCTATTACTAAAACTGGTAAAGATGCAAGGGAAAAAAAACCATACTTTCAGGAAAAGATTCGATTGGAACGGATGGTAGTTCGATTATATCCAATGGACCGCGATGACAACTAGAGGCAGCAATGATTAAAAGAGAGCGGCCATTGATTATGATTACATTGTTCTTTCCGTTGAGGATATAGCCAATCGGAAGTAACGAGATGGGATAGAAGGATCTACCATTGGTGGTATAGGGGAAACTTAGATGAAGGAGGATGCCAAATGATTTTCTGCAAAATGAAGCAACGTTGGAGATATTTTTAGAGATAGGGGGACTGTAAGGAAATTGCATACCTGAATTGAAGGAACATTTAAGAAAGAAGATTTCCTCCACATAGTATTACACTTATTTGAGACTATATTTGGAAACGCAGTAAAAAAAAAAAATCTATATTTTAAAAATTTTTAAATATGAGAGGTACTCATCTGGCATGTCAAGCCCCTTTAAATGTGAACACTTTAAATCTACAAGCCAAGCCTAAATAATTGCTTGTAAAAACTGATTCTCTGTAAAAATTTAGCTTAAAACGGGTGCAGGCTTTACCTTTTTTTAAAAAATAATTTGATTGAGCTTGAGTAAAATTATCATTAGTTGTTGGAAAACAATATATTGCTGAGAGAATAAAAATTGTTTCTTAAAAATTAAAAATTAAAAAAGTGCCAACAACTAGAAAATGCTTAATTTTTAAGCATGTACTAGATTATTAAATTTGAGGTTAAAATTTGCATGTCATTCCTTTAGATTAAAATTTTACGAGGTCATGTACACAGTACTTTTTTCATTTGAAAGTAGCTTAGGCATAACCTTTAATTGTATAAAAGTTATACACCTTTTAAGAGTGACACGTTTTTCTTTCCTTAAACCAGTTCTAAGTACCGCGTCAAGCATTTTAAAAATGTAGCAAAAGAGGTTGACTGGTGGTTCTTGTTAAAATTTTCCTCTCAAGCAATACCGCACAAAGAAAGAGCTTCAAAAAATGACACGATTTTAATTAAGTTGAAACGTACGTGTCTATTAAATTTCAAAGAGTTAACCTTTAAGGAAATGAATAATATGGACAAAAAATAAAGTCTGACATAAAAAGTATTTGTGTATTAATCTGTACGTGATATAATCTTTCAATCTTTTTTCTGCTAAGGAAAATAATTTGTAAATAAATGAATCTGTGACTTCATCACACGACTTCAGTGGATATACGAATGGATTTTCCCATGTGTTTGAGACTATGCGATATTTTTTTTTGCCTTGCTAATTAAGTTTTTCAATTAAAAAGCCACTAAAAATATTTACATTACTTTAGAAATGGTTTAGTCAGAGAAAAATATTTTCCCTAACCGTTGAATATTGTCAACTAGATTCATTTGATGAAGAAGCTGGTTGCGTTAATATGTGCCTTTTAATGTTTCAAATCTATCCCAAAACGTAAACTATCAAATTGCGATATTTGAGTCTTTAAATGTCATGCATTATGATAAATCGAATATAATAAATTACATATAATAATTAATAGATTCAATTTATTTTAATAATAAACTATAATTTATAAACTCACTTAAGAGAGCTAAAATGCAAACACTGCACATTTCAATTAAGGATTTAAAAACGCCATTATTTTATGATAAGCCTCTACCCATTTAGCTTATTCTTTTCTATTCACATACAGAAATTTAAAACTACTTAAACACGGACATTTGAAATGGACTCTTACGCATATTTAATCCCTTTTGAGTAAAGAATGAATTATTCTTTTTGAAAAAGTGCGGATAAAAACATAGGAAATTACTAGTTTATTTTTTCCACTTGATATCCAATATCTCTGTTTAAGTGGATTCATGGAGTCAATACCTGTTGAAGATACTGAAAAAATGGCGTATTTTTCAACACTTGAAGGAATTATATACATATAGTCATTTAATTTCACCGGATGCCTAAATAAATGATTCTGCCTTTCAGTGATTTGAATCGAAAGAGAAAGAAGAAAAGATAAAAAATGAATGATCCCCCCCCCCTTAAATTCAAAAGCAAAATTAAGACAAATAGATTCTGTTGCGACTTTTTCTTTCGCTTCCGCAGTGTATAAAATTGAGGTTTTTTCGAAGATAAGGCAACACATGCAACAAAAAAGGCAAAAAAAAAAAAAAGTCATAATTTAAAAGTGCTATTGAGAAGACGATAAGCATACTATAAGTTTCACTTCACTGCAATGAAAACCTGTGATATAAATAATCCACAAAAGAGAAAGGCTCACAAAAAAAATCCACACTTCCCGTGATGTTAAAAGTAATTAAAATTTTGCTAAACAATGGAAAGGAAAAATTCAACTGATCCCAATTTAAATGTCAATAAGAATCCATTTTTGAAGTTTTGATTTTGTTTTATTCAAGAAGTTTTAACGTTTTTTTTTTCCTTTACCAGTCTCCTATTTCATTCTCTTTACATGAATATGCAATCGCAGATAGAGACAGCTGCGCTATGTGTTTGTGCTTCCAAACAAAAATTTTATTTTCATTCTTTTGTTTCTGATTTCCGTTTTAAATTGCGAGACTTTTTTTTCTATTTAGCTTTCTCAAAAATGCGTAAATTTTTTTTTATTTCTACGCTAAAATGGGCACCCTTTCATTCTTGAGTTTTTATATGCGATTTCTTTCACAACAATCTATTGCCTAGTCATGATTGATTTTTTTTTTTTCAGAAAAATACTTTTCTGGTATTATAATTGAAATGAAATAGCGTACAAATTTATAAAAGAAGATTTTTTTTTCAATTAAAAGTAATTATTTTGACCAAGAAATAGTGAAAGCATTATCGCCATTAAAATGTGAGAAATAACGCAACTTAGTTTAGTAAGTTTTCCTACGTGTTTACTTAATGTGTTAACATGAGCAACACGCTATTTTTTATGTTGATTATTATGTGATCTGAAATTGCAAATGAGATATTACAATTTTAAAGATATTATACTTAAATATATTCTTCAATGTACCATCATTCATCAGGTAAACATCAGGTAAACAAGAAATCCAGTTAACCGAAATTGCTATGAATAGGGGCTGACAGAAATATTCAAGTTCGAAATCGTTAAGTGAGAAATATATTTTAAAGTTTGGTACAAATCAGTAACAACTCTGTGCATTTTAAAGTGCTTAAAAATATTGTGTATATGCTACACATTTCGAGTTAGCAAGTATTAACGGCAGCTATAAACTCAGAAAAGTTTTAGTAACTAATAATCATTGCATTTGTGCTGGTAGAGTAAGTAATTGAAACAAACATTTCAATTGAACTATCCAAACTTAATAACTCCCATAGACAAGCTAAAACAAATATTTATGGTACTTTTATAGGCTGTCAACTCAACGGATCACACCACTCCATGTTCAGAGCAAATTGCTATATCAAATATTTACGGTAGCAATGGGGATCTATAGAGTTTGCGGAATAAATATTGTCATTGGTATTGACATTTTCCAGTTAAAAAAATAATAAATACTTATTAAAAAAATATTTATAAAGTTAAAGTTTTATTCGGTTGGCATTTAAACATGATAGCATTCAGAGACCTCTTTACCAATTTTTATCCCAGAAAAGGGCTACAAACTCTCAGAAATACAACACGAACTAATTTGATTACAACCATAATGCAGGTGATTACACAGTTCGAAATTAAGACCCATTATTCTTAAAACCTGCTTCTTAAGTACCTTGAATACCACTTAAACGTTTAAATTTATGCTTCAAGCGTCCTTTCGCTTCCAACTTGGGATTGCTATGCATACAATAAATGAAATATAAGATATTCATGGATTTTTCATTCAACCATATATTCAAATTATCCGAAAGATTCCATCCCATCTGTGCAATGCTGAACCGTAGACTACTAGCACAAGGTGTAAGTGTGCAAACAGTTCAACAGAAGTAAATATTGATGTCTACGAACAGAATGCTAAAAAGGTTATGTAATACATTAAACTAATGCATTGTTAATGATATTTGTGCATAGCATTGAAGCGGTCGGGCACACGAGACTAAGCTAGCATTAATGAAGAACCGGTGAACGTGAAATAAATACAGATTAATGAATTCCATTTAATAGAACTGTAATGAAAGGTGCGTCATTGGGAAATACATTGAGGGATTAGTTAAAATGAGTAACTTGTGCGCATACATTAGCATTCAAATGTGTGCTGTTAACAAAATATGATTCATTTGTGCTATCATGTTGTTTCTTTACCCGATATTATGAAAAGAAATTTAAATGCCATCTCATTTAACAGTAATTTACTTGATAAAGGTATATTTTTTTGCAATAAGCACGTTAATAAAATAATGAAAGAAAATGATATCAATCATGCGTAAGCAACAAGTTAAAAATACCGTTTATCACCAATACCCGATATTACGAAAAGAAATTTAACTCTCATCTCATTTAATAGTAATTTACGTGATAAAGGTAATTTTTTTGCAATAAGCACGTTAATAAAATAATGAAGCACGTTAATAAAATAAGAATAATAAAATAAGCACGTTAATAAAATAAGAAAATGATATCAATAATGCGTAAGCAACAAGTTAAAAATATTGTTTACCATTTAAAAGTCATCAACGCCATATTTTATTGGTTCAAACTATCACTTAAGCTTTAGTGATGATGCGAAATAGATTTTCTATAAACTCGCTTGAACTTCAAGATATAATTGAATCGGTAAGTGCAAAAACAACATCAGTCACAAAAATTCGAAAATTCGTTTTTTTAAGAAAAAAGATGTGGGAGGCAAGATGCGTGTTCATGTCAAAAATCACGCCAGTCAGGTTACTATTTCGAAAGATACGGGGCCCGTTATTTGAACGTTGACAGTAGAAACAATAACAGAGTAAAGGCCCGGTTTCCTAGGAGTGAAATCGTCGATCTCTGGCGAGGCGACAGACGCCGCCGCCTTCTGCACATGCGCTTGAGCCGCAGATTGACGTCGCTTCACGCCACGCTCCAATAAAACTTGTTCGGATTCCAGCGTGCGTCGCGCCCGGCGTCGGAGACGATTGTAGGAAACCAGCCCTTTAGGACGTTTTTTCTCTCTCTTGAGCAATTTGAAGTTCTTGACTGACGTTGTTTATGCACTCACCGATTCAATTAATTGCATAAAAATTGTAAACAGTAAATCTTAACAGAGGTCAAACACGAAGCTTTATTCGTGAATCTTATGATTTTTTTTTATTCTTGAGAGTATATTGAGGGTCGAGATCGACACTGGTGATTAACTTATCACTAATATACAGGGTGTCCACTCCAATCGTGGACCAATAGCTAATTTCTAAACCGTTAGAGATAAGCATATAGTTTATTTAGGAAAAAATCTCCAAATTACGAAAGGAATTTTGGGTCTATTCAATGTTTTTCAAAAAATCAAATTTTGAAAGAGTTACGAAATTTAAATTTTTATACAGCCCCCCAGTCCTATCAATCATATTTAGTAAAACATTCTAGACACTGTAACGTTTAAAACTAAAAAAAAATCACTCTTTTACCACAAAAATTGACCGAGTTATGACGTTTTGAAAAATCAAGATTTTGAAGGATTTCGCATACGGTCCCTTAAGCGATCGCTCGATGACGTCATGAAATAATGCAAAATCTTGATTTTTCAAAACGTCATAACTCGGTCAATTTTTGTGGTAGAAGAGTGATTTTTTTTTAGTTTTAAACGTTACAGTGTCTAGAATGTTTTACTAAATATGATTGATAGGACTGGGGGGCTGTATAAAAATTTAAATTTCGTAACTCTTTCAAAATTTGATTTTTTGAAAAACATTGAATAGACCCAAAATTCCTTTCGTAATTTGGAGATTTTTTCCTAAATAAACTATATGCTTATCTCTAACGGTTTAGAAATTAGCTATTGGTCCACGATTGGAGTGGACACCCTGTATGTTTACAGAAAAACGATATATTTGCTATATGTATTATTTAGGTAACCACCTTTCTTGCACCCAAACTCATACGCATGCTTTGTTTATGAATGCATTTGTGCATGTACAGAGATAATTGAAGGGTCAGGGGGAAAAACCACGGTAGTCCACTTTTTGTTGAATTTAAACTGATGCTACCACCTGTTAGAAAAATAGGGGGAATTTCGTTTAGTATATGCAATATTCGTGAAAAAACACTGTAGTCCATGTATTATTGTCATTTTAGAACAAGTATACTGGGGAAGTTTATGAGTTCGTAAAGTTTAAATTTCGTTTTTCTCAAAATGAATCAAATGTGACTACCGTGGTTTTTCCCCCTGACCCTTCAATTGTGAATGCATGTACGTTTGAAGTAGTATACTTTGAGAGCAAATATTTAAGTCTAGATTTTATTTATCCAATAGATTCACGAATCGTTGAAAAAATAACTTGAAAGATATGCATAATATAAGTATAGGGTATTGATTTAGTCCATATAAGTGACGGCAATTTTAATTTAATTTATAGTTTTGATCAAAGAAAAACCAAACGAAATACATTTCTAAATCCATATTATATATTACGAGAAATAGTTGAAAACAGGAAACGCACGACCCCATAAAAACAAATAAAAAATCAGTAAGTGTGAGAAATATTTTTATATGTTCATTACAAACGAAAATTGTTTAGCAAAATACATTTAAAAAGTTTTACTATATGCTGTTACTATATTTATCTCTTGTACTACACGAAACAAACACGAAAATTATAATTATTTTGAAAAAAGAATCTGAATTCATGAAACTGAATATATTGAGAAACCAGCATACAAGAGTTTCGCATTTTTAAAAGGCCAGCGAAGAATGCATAAGTAATACTCTACTTAATTTGAGATTCAAAATTCAGCATTCATTCTTGGAAGTAAGCTTTTTTTCTTTTATCTTCCATGCGAGAAAGAATTTTTTTATTCTTCTTAATGCTTTAGAGTGACGTCAAGATGAACTGCGGCTTTTTGAGTCAAAAGATTGAAATTATATACATACAATATTGTCACTTCAAGTCAATTATTGAATCTTCATAAATTATTAATGTCGCAACATAAAGGATGTTTTGTTGTCACTTTTTGCTCATAAACAATCCAAAACATTACTACCGTATAATAAATAATGATTTAGGCTCTATAAAAGCTCTCTCTATGCAGTTCAATTAATAAAATTATAAATGGAAAATATTCCGAAATGACAGTTAATTACATTTTATGTTCGAAATTTATTCTTGCATATATTTTCAGTTATAGTTAAATATTTTCAATATCATTTTTTTCTTATAAATTCGTGTAATGCAGCATACAATTATCTGATTATTAGTCTCTAATCTAAGCTGGGTAACAGCGTCATTTTGTATGTTTCTTCATTTAACTCAAACTTTCTAATATTTTCATTCTAGTACCTTGATCATATGGAATTGTTAAAATTACAAATGCAATTTTACTCTCATTTTTTTCTATTCTCAATTTTCTGTTTTTATTAATTAAACAAAAATGTTAAATATTACATAGTAAAAAAGCTGGTTAGACCCAAGGTCTTTCTTTCTGGGCAGAAGTTTAAGGAGGTAAGGAGATCTGAAAATTTCAAGGAATACAGGTTTTACTAAGAATTCATTTCAAGTATTAAGTAACATTTTTTTTCTGATTTCTATATATATATATATATATATATGTAATCAGATATAAGTGCCTACATATTTTTATTGTTAATTAATAGTTTATTTACTCATGCTGAATTCAACAAAGCATTCAAAATAGCAACTTCGTTGCATATTGTACTCAATACCACGAGATATTCTTGGTGTACTACTTTTAAAATTGCTATTGATAACAATTATAAAAAAAACTTGATTAAATTTTCTATATTTAATAATGCAGGTTTAATTACTTAAAAGTAAGACCGCGGAAAATTTACTTTAGGCATAACTAATTTCAAATAGCACGTTAAAAATCAATGAATACAACTAAAAAAATTAAACTAAGTAAATAAAAAGGAATAAATAAACGTAAGTAAATAAATAAATGAATAATACAGTCTAGCTTTGAACTTTTAGTTTTCTAGCTGCGTTCTTGATTTATTGCAAAAGAAAGCTGCAATCTTAGATTATATAAGAGCCACACGACTAGTAATAATTGATAATTTGTAGAAATGGATAAGAAACCCTAAGAAGCCGGGTTAAATGAAAAAATGATCCCTTATTCCTCCTATCATGCGAGATAAAGTCTGAAGAGAGCAGCGGGAAAAGTGTGGGCAACACTTGACTTTCCTTATCTTAGGGTGAATAGAACCAGTTTTGTTTCATGTCATAAAGTGGACCCTTTTGACTGCAAACGTTGGTATTTGAAAAGAAGAGTTTAAGAGATAAAAAGTCAAATCTGTTCCGCTTTTTTAACTGGAAATTCAATATTTAGCAAAGGATTTTAAATACAGAAAGCTCATTTTTGTCTTGCTTTTTTTCTTTTCGTTTTTTAAATGAAAAACCGAGTTTTACATGCTATAACTTTTATTTTTGCAAATGCCACACACTGCAGATAGAACTTAGACCATTATTGCATTTTCTCTTCAATGTTATACGACAACCCGGTTAAAATCACTAAGTGCAGAGCATACGTCTGAATGTTCTGCTGTCACATGCTGAACAGAGCTGCACAGTACAATCAGGTTAACCGAACATACCAATTCGGCAGAGATGGGACCCCAAATAGAAGTTTCAGAAACACTAAAAAGGGGGTCACATTTAAAATTGTCCATCTCTTGCCCATTGAAAACTCCGCAGCTTATGGTTAAAATAGTGGCAAAAAGCCTCAAAGAGGGAAAAGTCGAAATTATTGTGGAAGGTCTTTTTAACAAAAAAGTTGGTAGGGGAGACCGGGGCAAGATGACGAGCCGGGCAAGATGACGAATTTCGTATTTTTTTCATTTCCCGTTAGGTAGCAGCATCAACTGGTTATTAGAGATTCTTCTATCTATTCTTCGTTCAGCAATAGTATAAAGTCGCTTAAATCGCCATTTTCAAGACAGTTCTGAAGTTGTTCTGGTTTACCGCTATCGCGATCTAACTTTTATCCATGTGCAAATAAGCTCTGATGCAAACACAGGTAAGATTTATTGCTTCTCATTAGTATTAATGTGTACCTTAGTTTAAATACTACCTATTTATATGAATAAGCACCAAATAAAAGCATTTTTTATGGAAATAAATATGAATCCTTCAAAAATGGCAGTCTGGGGCAAGATGACGAAACGAAACACGGGGCAAGATGACGAGCTCGTCATCTTGCCCCATGTTTCGGAATTTATGAAACTAACTATGTTGCCCCTTCTATTAAGTTCTTTAAATGCTTATTTATGTTTAGACTAATATATATACTAATGTATATAATAATATATTATACGAGGTCCCTAATGCCCCTCCCCCCCCCTCTTCCGAAGAGCAAACTAATTGTTTGTTAATGATTTCAAATATGGTTCGACATTACAAGAAGAAATCCTCAAGAGGAGAAAGGAGAAATGATTCTATGCTGCCCATGGTAATATAAGCTGCCCATGGTGCCCCTAATAAGCTGCCTATGGTAGTCAGTCCTACAGGATCCAGAAGAGTTTCGAAGATTGTTTCAGCTGAGAGAGGAAAGAATATAACAATAATTTGTTGCAAAAGCGCCACTGGCTTTTACCTGCCACCTTTTCTGATTTTTTCCAGAAAACGAATGCGTCCTGAACTTATCGAAAAGGCCCCACCAGGAACTGTAGGTCACTGTAGTAATAATGGCTGGAGCAATGAGGATACTTTTTTCTCTTTTTTGCAGCACTTTTACCAACACGTAAAATTAAACAAAGAATCTCCTGTTCTGTTGATCATTCATAATCATAAATCCCACATAACTTTGCAGGCTATATTATATTGCAGAGAAAAATTCATTATCATGGTTGGGTTGCCTCCCCATACATCACATCGTCTCCAACCTCTTGATGTGGCATTTTTCTGCCCATTGAAAAATTATTATAGTCAAGTATGTGACAAATATATGGTCACTCATCCAGGGCAGATCATCACAGATAAAAATGTTGGTGAACTTTTGAGCATAGCTTACTTTAAAGCCGCTACAATTGCAAATGCAGTTCAAGGTTTTCAAGAATGTGGGATCGAGCTGCATAATGCTCTTGTATTAAGCGATCATGATTTCGCTGCTTCAAAAACAACTGATCTTGATGCTGTTAAAGAGGGAACTGAAAATAATAGTGCCAACCCCCAGACCCTGTTAGTAAAAAAACCACGTATAAAACATCCAGTAGATACAGAATTGATGACAAATTCTGATTCCAGTGCAGAAAAGAAGCCTTTAAGTGTTTTTGATTTAAAGCCATTTCCAAAAGCACTACAATGTGGCAAAAAAAGAAAGAGCCGAGCAGAAAGAGAAAAAGGATTGTCTAAAAAAAACAGAAGACAGAAGAACGTGAAGCAAAAAAAGGAGTAAGAAAACTCAAACTTTGTTCCCTTAGCCCGAGGTCAGAAAAAATCAGGCCAAGCAACCCAGTGGCATCAACTTCAAAGAATGGTATATTAAGATGTCCTGCTTGTAAAGAGGAATATTGTGATCCTCCAACAGAAGAATGGATCTAGTGCTGTAAATGCCAAGAGTGGTGGCATGAGTACTGTTCCAATTATGAAAATGGCATTTTTATTTTTGACTATTGTTAGCTGCACTACTAAACTCTTGTATATATACACTACTTTACAATGCTTAATTTAATGCTTTCTAAGATGTATAAAAGACATTTATCATTTGTTAAACCATGTAACGTATTTAAAAGATAAAAATGTAACGCCTTTTATAGAGTCGTCATCTTGCCCCAAGGCGAAAGTCATCTTGCCCCGGTACTGGGGCAAGATGACGAATTGTTAAGATTATGAAAACATACGAAAATCATACCTTTCTTTTAATTTCAAAAAATAATTGGTAATATATTTTAGGCTACAAAGGACTACTCTAACGCCTCATATAAAAATAATTTTACCATCCTTAAAAATGAGTGAATAATAAGCAACGATTCCTAGCATCGTCATCTTGCCCCGGTCTCCCCTATATGTTTACCGTTCACAAAAACAAAACCATATTTATATCGAATTACTGGATAGTTTTGCAACTGTAAAAAATGTGAAAAAAATTATATTTTGCTGTAAGCTGTTGTATATACCTAAGGCGTTTTAGTTTTACGCTTTTGAGTACATAAATACATTTAATATATATTTCAAATGTAAAAATGCATTTAAGTGTGAACAAAAAATCTTTTGAGGTTTAAAGTAACACATTCAAATTTCAGTTCCATGCACACATATACCATGCATGTTTTATTAACACACAGGCAATACTTTTACTCTTAGATCAAATAGCATTACATATTTGTACTGAGGCACCTCCTGATTAACACCACGAATGTTAAACACAGTTTGCTTACACACCGCTACAAGTATGAGCACATCGCTACAAGTTACCGAAATGAATATTTTTGTGATTATAATATTAGAGGAAACTAGGTATACTTGATTTAAAAAAGGCTTTTATATTTGAGTGCATATGTGGTCATGCCTGAGAGCCGCTGGACATGCAAGCGACTCATCCGGATTTGACCTGTATATGCAGAAGGACATGTTTATTTTTTCGAGCTACTTCCAAAACAATGTTGTTCTGCACAAAAGAAAATGTTTATGCTTTGAATTCAACGCAACTGTGTTGATTGATAGAGAAGCATGGATGCTTTTTTCTTTCTTTTTGAGTACCTGACCAAACAAATCAACCTTTAAACCTAATAGCCTCATTTGGATTACGATGATGTCGAATAATAATTTAACTCACAAGTTTTATGTGATTCGCTCTTTCCATAAATGCTTGGAAAGGAAAAAAAGGAATATTTTCTAAGTCAACTTGAAAGAAAACATTATTTTGGAAAATATTACAATAATTTTGTTTAATTTAACAGCAAATCTAATTTACAACTATCAAATAACTCGGATTAAAACATAAAACATTAAGTAATTTTGTGAGAGTTCTTTATTAAAAACAATTCTTAAAAACTTCATCGTGCTGCGTTTGACGACAATATAACAGCTTATTCATTGGTGTATCAACTTGACACATTGGATAAAATTTGATTCGACATTTCGAATTTTAAAAATAATTTTATTTTAATTGGAAAATAGTAATAGCGCTGCATTACATTTGATTTTGCGACGTAACATTAGTAATCACAGCGATAAAACTGAAAATAAAATATTTTTGAAGACCGTTACGAAAATGCATTCATATTTTTTTATATTTGTGAAAAATTTAAGCAAGCCAAAAAAGAGCTAAATTTTTTTTAACAAAAAAGATAACATTAATGAGATAAAAAAACTCCTGGGGTAAACAACTTTATCAGTGATAACTGATCTGAAGCAAGTCGATTACAAACGTCAGTAAAATATCAAAACAACATCCGGATCCGTTGAAAGAAAATAAGATGTTATATGAAGAAAGAATGGTTTCACTGTTGGAAATCTAATCCTTATTTTTACTCTAACTGAAAATCTTTATTTGTACACAAAAGCAATGACCTTTATTTTTATGGAATACACAGTATGTTCTTACCAGTAGTATCAGATATTTTTAAAGTCTTACAGTTGTGTGAGAGGAATATGAATTGGGAAATAAATGCTGAATAATGCTAATATATATATATATATATATATATATATATATATATATATATATATATATATATATATATATATATATATATATATATATATATATAAATTTATTATCATACAAAATTTTGTTAATTATTTCTGTTTTGGAATGTTAACTGAAAATTCATTATTTTTTTCACAGAAACATATTTACGAGCATTAACTTACGTTTTTTAATCGAATTAATTTAATCAGCATGAAACATTGTGTTGCGTACAAAATAAATGACATGTTATGAATTGTAATGATTGTTAAATAACATTTTAAGGAAATTCAAAATTATTGTCAAGAATCTGAATAGCGTATCGGTAAAACAAGCAAAACCTTATATTTACAGCAGTACTTTTTATCCTTCCCATAAGTTTTTAGTCACATTCACATCTAAATCTTGACAGCGAATCTCCCCTATACTTTAATATTATAATTTTGTCCCTGCTGTTATGATGAATTGCGTTCATTGCTGGACGAAACATCAACGGCTTTTACTTACTTTTAAGGAAAGCACATATTTTGATCCATGCATTGCATCTACGTCTAATAACACAATGAAAAATATTATGTTCCCATTTAATAAAAAAATATTATACTGAAGCGAAGTATTTATCGACCCATTTCACCGGGGTCAGTCGTGTTTCAAAAATCATAATAAAAATAGATAAAAATACTAATAACGTCAGAGCTTTTCATCATTTATTCAGTACGTTACTGTTTTTTTTTTAATATTTTAGTCATGTAAATGCATGTATGTCCTTTTTAAATTTTTTCATATTAAAAACATTATTTTAATAATTAGTTCTAATCATTCTTTGATCTGTAAATAAAACATGAAAAGTGAGACAAGAAAACTCTTCAGCTGACCGGGAATATATTTTCATACCAAGATTATATTACAGCTATAAAAGTACAATTGTAGTTTACTAAAACACACATTGCATGCTTATTTCTCCCAGCTTCAGGAGCCCAAAATCCGTAATTAACGCACTATACGTAAACAAGAAAATTCATCAGCTGGCCGGGAATATATTTTCATACTAAGGTTAGATTCCAGTTATAAAAGTACAATTATAGTTTACTGAAACACACATTACACGCTTATTTATCCCAGCTTCAGGAGCCTAAAATCCGTAATTAACGCACTGTACGGAAACAAGAAAATTCATCAGCTGGCCGGGAATATATTTTCATACTAAGGTTAGATTCCAGTTATAAAAGTACAATTATAGTTTACTGAAACACACATTGCACGCTTATTTATCCCAGCTTCAGGAGCCTAAAATCCGTAATTAACGCACTGTACGGAAACAAGAAAATTCATCAGCTGGCCGGGAATATATTTTCATACTAAGGTTAGATTCCAGTTATAAAAGTACAATTATAGTTTACTGAAACACACATTGCATGCTTATTTCTCCCTGCTTCAGGAGCCTAAAATCCGTAATTAACGCACTGTACGTAACAGTAATGACGTAATATCTGTTGCAATAACCATGCGACTGGATTTAAATCAAGATTAATTAAAATGCTAAATTGAAATCCAATTTAAAACGCGCCAAAAGCAAAGCAATAAATAGAGATTCTCCCCTCTCACGCAAGCCGGCCGTTAAACTGCTCAAGTCTACTTCAAAAATCTCCTAAGTAACTAAATGCGACCATGTGGAGATTCTATTGATTACCCAGCATTAAACTACGACTGCGGGTAATAGACCGAGAAGAATGTTCAAAAAGGTAGGGGCGCTCGAAACATTTAGAATTCATACGTTTGGAAAATCGAAACTTCCGAGCGTTTACTTTAAGGGTAGCAGCGGAAGATATGGGTTGCATTTCGCATTCCCAAATTTTGTTTACAAGATTATGGCAAGTTTTAGAGGAAAGATATTCAGAAGTATCGAATTTAATGCATGGCCTTATTTATTAACCCAGATGGATATGGCTAGGTTTTATAGACATTTGTCGAAGTATGTCTATCTTTTGGGTTTAACCGAAGAGTATTAAGGAATAATTAATTAAACGCGCATAAAGTTTCTAAGTTTTCCTTTATGATATTTTGAAATAATTAACGGGAACGGTGTTCGGATATTAAGGTTTTATTGCATATTAGTAGAAGGGAAATGTATTTAACTTGCAAAATGTATCGTTATAGGCGCAGAAATAGTTAATTTTGTGGATTAAAATATGTTTCAAGATGTAATGGTCAGTGCTGCTTTATAGGGAAATTACAGATTCGTAAAATCGTTAAAATATTTCAATGTAATCATGGAGTAAGTTTATCGATTTAATAACAAAGTATGAAAAGTTAAGTCTACGTATTGAAGATGGAGTAAAAAGGATATAATGATCCTAGTCACCAATGGACAACAACGTAAAAATATATTCTAACGAACCTCTACCGTTGCACAAAAAAAGAAAGTCAGTGATAGTATCAGCTCCAGTAGTCACTTGCAAAAGCGTGAGCTGTTAATGGAATTAGATACTTGCTTTCCTAACTAATTTCGGACCGTTACTGAATTTGAACGCGTTTATAAATGAATCGTGAAGTTAGTTATCTCGGTTTAGATTCCAGCAAGTAGGAACAATTAGAGAACCATATTTGGGAATGGCGTTAGCTAGAACTATCGAAAAACTGAGGATAAGTTTTCGTACGTATCGAATGCTAAAGCACATAAAGCTCGATTTTAAGAACTTAGCATGTATTCATGATGCTTTAGACTTTAGACCGACACTGTTGGGCCACCTGAATGGTGTTAAATTTAGGTCCCACAGGCTCATTCTTTATAGATAGAAAAACCTTTTTGCCCGTTTTGTCTACCATTACAGAGCATATTAGGATACGGAACCACTGAAAGAGAGAAAAAGGCATATGTTTCATAAACTCGTCGCTTTTCAGGGAAAAGAAAATTCGAATTTACTGTGAAAATTGTAAATTTTGACTATAATCAAATTATCTATTTAAGTATCAAAGTAGACATTAGTAAATTCAAAAGCTGTTCCTTTTATTGTTTACATGACAGCGAAGAATTATCCTTGGATTAAAATAAGGTACCGCACTGTTAGTTATACACTTAATGTGCTTTTAAAAACTTTTGAAAAAGAATAAACGGTTATTTATGCACTTTTACGCCCATCTAACACGCACAATCTTCCAAATTAGGTATGCCAATGATAATTTTTCCTTATACGGAAATTTTAATCTAAATGGATAAAAAAAAATTATCCTTACTTCATGCTAAAATTCAGACACATACAAAAAATAAATAACTAAATAAATAAATGGTTACGGTGTCAAATAGAGGAAATATGTCACTCCAAAACATCATCAAGCTATTATAACGAAGGATATGCATATTTTCACTTCAAAAATACTGTTTTCATTATGATAATTACGTTTCTAATAAAGTAGAAATAAAAAACATATGATGACAGTGTCTGCAATCATGCATCTTGACTTATCGTGTACGTCACAAACAGGTGTTTTTCAAAGTAACAATAAAAAAGGCAAGAAACGAAAGTATTAGAAAAAAGACACCTTTATCGCGAGGATTTCAACTACAGTCTGACACATGAAAAAACAATTTTTACCTCGTTCTTTCTGTGAAATTTAGTGTTACAAAAAATGATGTTTTTAGGATATTATGCGTTGAAGCTGCGTCGGTACTTACATAAGAATGCACTTGACTTTTTATACCTGTCGAATATCTTCAAAGTGTTGAGTATATTAATTGATACTCAAGAGTCTTCAAACAGTCTGTAAAAGTAAAAGACTGCCTATCATCATAAAGGCGGCATCGTTGTCTTTTTAGAGAAGACTGCTGGCGCAAAGACTTACACAATTAAGACTTTTTAACCATTAAAAAAGATAGATGTATTTGCAGACTGATAATTTTCTGAAAAAATCGTACAAATGTTTGTCATTTTCGGTTTTTAAAATGCATTGCATTAGTAGTCACATCAAAGCATATTATACGATAAAAATATAGCTGTGAAAACAAAATATATCTAACCAATTTAAAATGTTGCTTGAGTGACATTTTTTTCAGCTTTTCAAGAATAAAATCATGTTTGAATTCTATAAAGAAGCTTTCAGATTATAATGTTCAAGGTACTTGACACTAATTTTCTTAAAATACGATTCATTTTAATGTTTTTTTCAAATATGAAATTTAAGGAAATATGAAGTAAGCAAGAAAAATGAAATATAAATAAAATTAAATAAAATCTTTGCTATGTATTAAGCTTCTTAGAAGCAGATCGTAATGCAGAAACGTTTAAGAGCCGCTGTCTTAGAATTCATAACTAATGACTCAGAAAATACTTTATCGTCAAACCCCTATTCGGTATATTTTCCAATCTATCACACAATATCAGAAAATCAATGATCATCAATATCTCACATGTTGGTATACCCTTTAGCGTGTCTAGCCACCTGTCAAATCAGAGTAGTTAATCGTTCGTGGATTATAAATTGTCACTAAGCGTTTTTACCATTAGCTTAAGAACTCTAATGACAAGCTACAAAATCATTAGCGAATTTGTCGTCTTCATTAGTTTTGCATAATTGCCATAGCATAGCAGCGTAAAGATAATTTTGAAGAGGTAAGCCATTTTTGGGCACTTAGAGATCATGGAACCATAATGACGGTCGGGGTGCTTGAATATGGAGTCTGTCCAGAATGCTTGATTAAAATATGTTCAAAGTAATATAGTATTTCGGATATCCTGTGCTTTATGCATTTATATTTATGTATTGTTAAAATGCTTTTTTTTCTATGTATGAGTATTTTACGTTATGAGTTTTTTTTTTTTTTTAGCAGCCAAGGCTACGGAATACGAAATTCGGATTGATTTTTTGGATAAAGAAGCCGAAGTTGCAATAGAAGGATCGAAAATTGCAGGGTCGGTCGTTTTTTCTTTGACTCAGCAGGTCTGGTTTTTACAAGCGGTGTTATACGAGAACAGTGTAAAACGTCGCAGTTAAATAAAAACAAAACAAAAGATATGGGTTCCTTGTAGCTATGAAGCACATGTATGTAACATGGTTTTGAAATACTTGTCTCCCCACTTTATATTTCAATCTGTTTTAACACAAAGTAAAATCATTATCCATAACATAATTGGCCTCTCCAAGCGGTTCTATAAAGTCATGATAAAATTCAAATGAAAAAAAAAGAAAATTGATTTAGTTGATTTAAATGTATCGAACTCCGTCAAAAATTGAGACAAAGATCTGAAATAGATTTTAGATTTTTTTCAAATTCATTTTTTTATTTACTTTATTTTTCATTAATAAACCGGAAGGCTGAAAGAAATTAAGACTCAAAAATCGAATTGATACAATTCAATGCTTGAAAAAAATATATATCGACACCAAATTTGTAAGCAGCACCTTAAAAAACAATTTGGCACTGAAGAGAACTTTTTCAAGGATACATAGAATGCTGATGACCTAACAAATAAATAAACCTTGAAAGTACATCCACACTCACATATATATATACACATATGGTACATACATATATATTCAATGATTTATATGCCAATTCACATTGATGGGCATATATATATATTTGCGTCTAGCTATACATAAAATTTTTTCTTATCATTTCTATTGGCCCCAGTCTCAAAATTGGGATCAGAGAAAGTTATACCCTACTCTATGCATATGCAGTCGCTCTGTCCACATTTAATTTATGGCAGAGCTTAAGTTATGAATGCTTTCTACTGCACCGATAGTGGAATGCGGGCCGCGCGGTCCGCTAAAGAAATGAATTTCAGGGTAGGATGGCAAAATGATAAATTGCAAAACTGCAAAGTGGTATTCCTAGAAGCAGAGAAAATTCCACATTTATGAAAATGGATTCAGTTTTTCAACACAGCTGGTCTCTCTTTTTCTTCAACTTTAAACTTGAAAAATATTTTTTTACAGAGATGTCAAAGTTGACGTATTTTTCTTATTATAATGTGAAGAGGAATATTTTTTCACACGTAGAGCATTAATGAAGTAAACATATAGAATTAGTAGAAACATAGTTGCAATTTGATACTTAATACATAAGAAACCAATTACAGAATAAAGTATAGTGTGCGTCTTTTCGAGTGCTACTTCAGGTAATACAGAATTGTAGTTGCATTATTTAAAAAATGATTTTATTTCAACATTGAAAACTCAGAGTTACTTTATCTGAATTTACCAGAAGTTGCACGCCAGGTGATTCGATGCAATTGTATCAATCTTGCAGAAGATTTAGAGAGCATAAAGAGATAATTTGATGTAACAAGTCATTGTAGGTCAAGAAAAGCTTTTTTTTTCTTCTGGTAGAGGGTGAAAAATTACAAACGTGTCTACAAAAACTGTTTTAGTGCATTCAGTACCCTAAAATACAGCTTTCGTGCAGTTTAATTCACAAAGAGTGCAATCTACTGCAAGAAAAAATACAACGCTGTGTAATTCCGAATCGAACCTATGTTCTCTACACCTCCTGTTGTCGCACTCGAAGCGAATTACCCTGTGCATATTATTTGAAAAAAAAAAAAAAAAAGCTTAGTGTTACACTGGAATTTGTTTAATGAGTTTTTAACCCTTTGATGACACAAACCAGCAAAAACAACATCTTGCCTGTTTTCTGAATCTAAATATACTCTTACCAGTTTTGGGTCAAAAAAAAAAAAAAAAATAAATATGAAACATATTTTTTATCAGCTCTTCTTTTCAAGTTACGCAGAACCCAACTGGAGAAAGGAACAAAACGGCCAACTAGACAAAGGTACACAATAACTCAGCTATAGGTTTAAAAGTAAATAAAAAAAGAAAAAAAAATCTTGTGTATTAAATACAGTATCATTGGTCAGGTTTGGTGAAATGATTATTTTTTAGGTAAAAAGTGGTTAATTTTAGCCTATTCCTGTCAATTTTGTTTCAATCGCTTCATGTACATCAAAGAAGAAGCATTCCTTGAAATGTTGAATATATGTTAGTGGGTAAGGGCTGTTGAAACCAGCTTCGATATGCGGAAAATTTGAGTGCGCCACTAGGGTTGAACTTAAACACCAGAAATATAACTCTTGTTGCCCGAGTTTCGGAATATGCTAACAGCTAGTAACAGAAATCTCCTGGTTTCTGCAATGTTTCAACATAGATTAATCCTTCAGTCTTCTATGAAATAAAAAGCAGATTCCTCTCAAAATATGATGTACAGCATCATCAAGCGCGTTTGTGAAGGCAATACTGAAGTCACTTGCGACAGGTGACTTCACGTCTTGTGCAAAATGTTAATGGTGAGTGGTTTCTTCTACTCACAGAACAGACATACGACAGAGATTGCACATGGTGGTGTCCTAGTTGTCAACAAGAAAAATATTTCTGTTTCTTAAGTTATAATATATGCTACCGCCAAATTTCAGTCTATCTCTTTTTTGGCTAGAAAAGTTTAAACCAACTGTGGTTGCCCTAACTGCAACCAATACTAACGAACAACCACCAATGCATTACTTCGCCATAATAAATGTGCGGATCCGTTATGACACAATAAACAAACAGACATGTCTTTAAAGAGCTTTTCTCACGATTGAAAAATGGAACATATTTTGTACTGAAAATGCATCATCTTATCTGCTTAACAACCGAGGATTATAATGATAATCACATATGTGATATCATATTTTTTTCGGAAACGATGTGGGCCAACTTTATGCTGTGGTTGTTTTTATGACCTTTTTATACATAACACGTACCATCGCAATAATATATGTTGTTATTAATTCAGGGGAAAAAATATATTTACGGAAACAAAAAAACAAATTTGAGATTTGCACTTTTTTTGCAACCAAATTTTATTGTTGTGCTGATATCTTGCTCATTTTCAAATATTTAAACTTTAATTCGACTTACCAATTATAACCTTTAATCGCTGATTTTTATGCATTTCCGTCGTAAGATTAAAAAATAAATTTAATAAAGAGACTTCTAAATTTTTATAGGCAACAATAAAAAAAGATCCACGACAACGTTTATAATTATTCATGTTTAAATTGTCAAATAAAAGCCCGAGTCAAGTACCTTGAAAACGGTTAAAAAATTCATGTTTATGACGATGCATATCGTAAAGTTAATACTTGAGCTCATAAAGTAAACCAGTTTAAATATCCATAATTTGGAATAATTAGCTTTCGTGGAGCGAAGTATAATTTCTTATTAAAAATACACTTTATTTTCCTCGGTAAATCATCCAAAAGTTTCGACTAACTTCGAACACAGCATGCAGAAAAAAAATAACAAAATTTACCCGAACAAAGTAGCAAAAAAGCAGCAAGAAGTTTTAAATGACTTCGGATCCTCTTACGAGCATAATTCAGTGATTTTCTCGTAGGTGCAAAGATACATGACTGTTTTTGCTTGGACAACACACCGAACCAGAGAAGCTCTGGGGAGCCATAAAGAGTTGTCGCTACTGTTACCAGAGCATCTTGGCTGCGTTAAGAAGTTAAGATGAAAGCGGGAAGGGGGAAGTTAGTCATAGGATGAGAGTTTCAATGAACCCATAGGGAGCTATTAGCGTCTTGATTAATTAAGTCATAGCTGTTTTAGCAAATTACTCAACGACAGTAAGGCTTATTTGACTCTTGCTGGTTATGCAGCCGAAGAATCTACGAGTTAAGGAAATTACCGTTACCTGCACTCATTTTATTTGCAAAAATGACTTTATTTGTCACAAATATGGTTCGATATGATCGCCATTGTAAAGTTGTAAGAACTGCATACTTGCATACGATGCACAACATTTTCTACGGCAGCTCGTAACATATCAGAATGGATTTCTTGATAAGAATGCTCCCAGTCCGTCATTTTACAGATGATCGCTAAACGCAACGCGTTTATGCAAATTATTGCATTCTATTTGGTTAAATGGACCGCTATTTTGTTAGTGGTGATTTTTTTCTTTTAATAGAAAATGCTACGGCGATCATATTAAACCTCATTTGCAAAGCACAATCATTTTTGCTTGGCGAAATTGATTTATACAGCATCTTTTCAAGTTTAATTCGCGATATTCAGTGTAATACACTTTTACAGCGCCAAATTTCCCCCTGGTGGTGATTTTTCAAACTAATTTTTTTTATTCCAGAAATCAAAATCTCATGGTCTAATATGCCCGCTCACGAAATTTGGCAATGTTTCGCCCAGTAGTTCGCGAGCTAGAGGGCTCCAAACACCTCCTGTTAATTTATAACCACCCTGTATATATATATATATATATATATATATATATATATATATATATATATATATATATATATATATATATATATATATATATATATATATATATGTCCTAACGAAGTTCTAAGGAAAGATAAATGAAATATATAAAGAAATTATGAATGATACAGAAAAGAAAAACAAATATTGCACTAATGCACATTCTAAGCAAAGATTTAAAAAACTAAATTATCCTAAATTGCTCAGCGTCGTTTTTATAAGTGTTCCTAAAGTATTTATACTGGAACGCAAAATACAAAATTTTGATAAAAAGTGACATGCTATTTAAAGTATTACATAGTTAAATAAGTTAAAGAAGCAGAAATGTTTATCATTTCGCGCCTTTAGTCTTTTATTCACGCGGGGGCTATAAAATACAACTACATAGCAATCAACTGAGTGTTAAAAGAGAATGAAATACTAATAGTAACGTTTCCGTCATTAAGGTTCGTTGTTGCCAGCATAAACTAACATTGTGAACAAAAGAAAGTGGCAAGTCTAATTAAGGTCAACCTTCGCCAACTGGACGAAATTTTGATTTTCTCACGAAGCATTTACGCAATTGTCATCAACATATGGATTCTTTTTCTCATTAAGGTCAAGATGTGAAAGAAAATAAATAGAGGGAATGTTTTAAAAGTGTTGATTGGAAAATGATGAATTTACGAAGGTTAATAGAAAGTTAATGCTCATAAGCTTTATCGAAGGAAGACTGGATTAGTGCATCTAATTCAAAAAGCAATCTCAGTCGATCCAACAAAGAAGTGCGAGGATTACGTAAAGCTCAGCTTACAGCAGATACGGCTTATTTGCAAGTTGTAATCAACAATTTTTGTTTATATACAGGCAAAATATACAGGAAATAACACTTGCAAGATGTCTAGGTTTTATTGAGACTCATCATAAGAGAATTAAATTTCATTTCAGAGAATATTACTGCTAATCTCTGGAGTTTATTGGACAAAGACGCTAGAAAAAATAATGAAAATAATTGATCCTAACATAAAAGGCTGTAACGTAGAACATTTATATATGACATACTTCTTAAGCATTTAAGTTAATCTGAGTACTTTAATGTTGTTTTAATTTATCAGGTATATTTCTTGAATGCAAACTAATATCCCTTTGCATTAAATGCTCCTGATCTAAATCTCAACAAAATTTAAGACTAACATTTCTATGCTTCACGAACTAAATGTTTTGAATTAATGAAGTAGAAAACCCTAGTAGCACACTTCGTTTTTTAAAGGTTGTAAAATGGTTATAATCGTTGTGACAACGGATTAAAAACGTTTATAAAACATTTAAACGTTTTTTGTGCTACCTGGGAGGGGATTTGCTGTACTATTTCGTAATTTTTAACCATTTAAGAATTTTATACACATGTTAAAATATCATACCCTATGATTTCGTATTATTTCTAACCATTTAACCCCGTTTACACTTGGAGATAAATCTCAGATAAAGTAGCATTCGCAAAAGTTTTATGAACACAATTTGAAACAAATTACACAGGAAAAAAACCTAGAAATTTGATACTAGTTGATTTTGGTTAATTTTAGCCTATTCCTGTCAATTTTGTTTCAATCGCTTCATGTACATCAAAGAAGAAGCATTCCTTGAAATGTTGAATATATGTTAGTGGGTAAGGGCTGTTGAAACCAGCTTCGATATGCGGAAAATTTGAGTGCGCCACTAGGGTTGAACTTAAACACCAGAAATATAACTCTTGTTGCCCGAGTTTCGGAATATGCTAACAGCTAGTAACAGAAATCTCCTGGTTTCTGCAATGTTTCAACATAGATTAATCCTTCAGTCTTCTATGAAATAAAAAGCAGATTCCTCTCAAAATATGATGTACAGCATCATCAAGCGCGTTTGTGAAGGCAATACTGAAGTCACTTGCGACAGGTGACTTCACGTCTTGTGCAAAATGTTAATGGTGAGTGGTTTCTTCTACTCACAGAACAGACATACGACAGAGATTGCACATGGTGGTGTCCTAGTTGTCAACAAGAAAAATATTTCTGTTTCTTAAGTTATAATATATGCTACCGCCAAATTTCAGTCTATCTCTTTTTTGGCTAGAAAAGTTTAAACCAACTGTGGTTGCCCTAACTGCAACCAATACTAACGAACAACCACCAATGCATTACTTCGCCATAATAAATGTGCGGATCCGTTATGACACAATAAACAAACAGACATGTCTTTAAAGAGCTTTTCTCACGATTGAAAAATGGAACATATTTTGTACTGAAAATGCATCATCTTATCTGCTTAACAACCGAGGATTATAATGATAATCACATATGTGATATCATATTTTTTTCGGAAACGATGTGGGCCAACTTTATGCTGTGGTTGTTTTTATGACCTTTTTATACATAACACGTACCATCGCAATAATATATGTTGTTATTAATTCAGGGGAAAAAATATATTTACGGAAACAAAAAAACAAATTTGAGATTTGCACTTTTTTTGCAACCAAATTTTATTGTTGTGCTGATATCTTGCTCATTTTCAAATATTTAAACTTTAATTCGACTTACCAATTATAACCTTTAATCGCTGATTTTTATGCATTTCCGTCGTAAGATTAAAAAATAAATTTAATAAAGAGACTTCTAAATTTTTATAGGCAACAATAAAAAAAGATCCACGACAACGTTTATAATTATTCATGTTTAAATTGTCAAATAAAAGCCCGAGTCAAGTACCTTGAAAACGGTTAAAAAATTCATGTTTATGACGATGCATATCGTAAAGTTAATACTTGAGCTCATAAAGTAAACCAGTTTAAATATCCATAATTTGGAATAATTAGCTTTCGTGGAGCGAAGTATAATTTCTTATTAAAAATACACTTTATTTTCCTCGGTAAATCATCCAAAAGTTTCGACTAACTTCGAACACAGCATGCAGAAAAAAAATAACAAAATTTACCCGAACAAAGTAGCAAAAAAGCAGCAAGAAGTTTTAAATGACTTCGGATCCTCTTACGAGCATAATTCAGTGATTTTCTCGTAGGTGCAAAGATACATGACTGTTTTTGCTTGGACAACACACCGAACCAGAGAAGCTCTGGGGAGCCATAAAGAGTTGTCGCTACTGTTACCAGAGCATCTTGGCTGCGTTAAGAAGTTAAGATGAAAGCGGGAAGGGGGAAGTTAGTCATAGGATGAGAGTTTCAATGAACCCATAGGGAGCTATTAGCGTCTTGATTAATTAAGTCATAGCTGTTTTAGCAAATTACTCAACGACAGTAAGGCTTATTTGACTCTTGCTGGTTATGCAGCCGAAGAATCTACGAGTTAAGGAAATTACCGTTACCTGCACTCATTTTGATGCACCAAGAAGTTTTTGGCAGAAATTTACAAAAGTAGCGTCATTAGATTCTCGTAGGCATACGTTCTTACCTTCGAAAATTGTTCGAAAACTTTAAATAAGAAGCTACAACAATATAATGTAATTTCTTTTCAAAAAAGGTTCTGTCTTTGGTTTGAAAATATCGTTTTGTGTTCGTTGGAGCAACAAGGATATATGAAGTGTAATTCTACCCCCGAAGCTTCGATTTTGCCGCTGTAACACTGGTATTTCCATTCTGCCATTTCTTTACGTTTTTATCCGTTTGTTACTATTTTTACTTATATATTTTTTTGATCTATCAAAGCGTCAAAAATAATCTTGAAGTGCACATTTTTTGTGTGTGGGATTGCAAGGACACAGAATCAAACAATCATAAACGGTAATTACTAAGTTCTCTCCAGGGATGAACAACATAAAATGGGATCTAATGGCACACCTTCGAAATTCACTAATAACTGTTTTGCACATAAAATTGGGACTCATGAAGCAATTTGTGGCAAACGTTAGACAGGGTGTTAATTTTACATCATTTCTTACCAAAAATATACGGAAGAAAAATCTGCAACTGGTAAACTCGTTAGAAAAGAAGTTTATTAAGTGTTATGAATTTCTGAAGCTATTCAGAGCAAAGAAAAATAAAGCGTAGAACGGTTTTGTTAAAGTAGATTTTCCTTAAAAATCATGTTAAGTCAGTCAAGAAGTCAGTCAGTCAAGTTAAGAAGTTAGTTGTGAGTTGTGACTATAGTTAATAATTGCAGAAAAATGAGTTGCAGGACGACTCATAATGCATATTCGTAATGCCCCCTTCAAAACAGCAAATATACATAACAAGGGGCTTATTAAAGGGAACAAGGGTAGCAAGCTTTTATCATCGCTAATTAGGAACCTACGAAGAGCACATGATAGGGAGATGTCGTAAAGTTAGACATATTTCGCGTTGCCCCTGCTCGTTCCTCCTCTGTTCGTACTCCACTTGTAATCATGACCTCCGTGCTCCGCATAAAGAAGAAGCATTAGGAACAGAACTTTTTGATTTTGAAAATGACAACACGGTTCGCTCCTGGCTGGCGGCAACCACGTTTTTCGTCAGTGCAGCTATACCATCTGACGATGTTGCCTCGTCAAATTAATTCCTGATTTTTCCGCCACATCTCATCATGCCATTTTTGTACTCTTAAAATAACTACAAGAAGCTTGACTCCTGGGAACGTATAGTGCGATGGAGTCCTCATTTTGTTCTGAATGAAACGCCAGATGCAGTCCGCTCCAAGTTAGTTTTCTACGACAACTGAAGTCCGCTCGAGACGTACAAGATGACCCCAAAGAGTTCCTGAGTGGCGGCTGTCCTGCATCAAAGTCCTGCAACATAGTTAGGACGACCCCGACTGTTCCGAAATCTATTCCGCGGTGATGGAAAATAATTTGGAGGAAAAAGCAGAGGACGAGAGCCCATATATCTACCACCCGAGCCGATCCTTCCCCCACAAGGAACAACAAATAAAAAAAGTGTCCTAACCAGCATATATGTGAGATGTCGTCTTTTCAGGTACTTTCTTTGCTATTTTTTAGGTTCCAGAACCACTATTTTTCTACACTGTGTATGTCTGTGGCACGTGGTATAAAAATGGCGGGGAGAGTGATCGAATTTTGGATGGCGGTTTGTTCTTTAAGTTTATTTTCAACACAACGCAATTTTGTTTAGTATGCCGTTTATCTATTTCTCAAACTTGCACTCAAAATCTAACCACTTCACGACAGGAGACATATAGGGACTAATGGGTCCTTTGAAAGTAGACACTCAAAACTAGATATTCCTAAGTGCCTTCTCATTCTGTAAAAATTTTGTTGAAATATACTATTAATTTGAAAATCAATAATCCAGTTTTGTCTTAAAAAAAGGAGAAACATAAGAATTTCTACGTTGCACTCAAATTGAAAATTTTTACTCTCTCGACCGCAAAAAAAACTATTTTTTGCTGAAAAACAAAATTGTTTTATTGTGTTTATGATAGAACCAATTATAAAATTATATCAGTTACTTTTAAAGAAAAATCGTGTCCCATAGTAGAATACTGCCACGGTAAGGTAAAGTAAATGTAAACTTTTTTTTTTATTTTTCATTTCTTTCATTTAAAAGCTTCGGTCATTAGTTGGCTGAAGCTTGGGTGTTTAGTGCTTTGCTCAAACTGCCCTTCGTACCATCTTTATTTTAAAGCCATTCTGCGTTTATTATAGGTTTGTCTTTCGTTTTTGGTATTATTACTCGTGTGGTTTACATTAAAGATTTACTTGATTTATTTTCACTGTTTCATTATTTTTTGTTAGCTTCAATGTATGGATAATCTAAAATATTTTCTGGGTCATCATCATATTTTGGAGTGAGAAAAAATAGATAAAAGTCCAAGTACGATGGTAAGTTTAAAGCAAAAATTACTTCACAAAAATGTTTTAAATTGTAATGCCCAGTTATCAACAACGATTTTTTTTAGTAAAAAAAACCATTTTGAATTAAAATCCAAATTTAAAAGCAGAAAAAAATTAATATACACGTTCATTTATCATTTAAACCTTCCGAAATTCTACCGTCAAGTTTCAATTTAATGACGGACATAAGAAAAAAAAAACTTTATGCAACATAAACTTGCAATTTTATATAAATTGCAGTTTTTAATTCATTGTAACCTTATATTTAAGTGCTATATTTTAATACAAACGATGAAAAGAGGAAAAAAAGATTTTTTTAAAACCATTTTGCTAAACCATTTAAAACTACACATAGCACAATTTTAGAGATTCAATCATTAAAATATCTTTAAGATCAACTATATTTATAAAAGCATTTGAAAAAAATAAATATAAAGCATAAGTTATCATTAAGTTGTTACTTTATACATGAACTTTAAAATGCCGCTATTTTGCCCCCAGAGCGCATTGATAATATCAAACAGGGAACGACAACATTTAAAAAAAGTTTGTTTAAGCTTTAAGTAACAAGTAGAATATTGTGATAATAACTTTCGTAAGACAATAAGATAATGTTTTGGCTGGAAGTAATTACCGCCTCCCAAAGGCTAGGTACTTAATTACTTTAAAGCATAAAAAATTAATTAGTCCAATAAACAGACATAACATACAAGTTTATTTTTTCCTAACTTTGCAATCCGTTAATTAAAAAATAAAGCAGGGACAACGCTCTTAGCTTGAGTTCGCGCAAAACTAATTATTTCTTATGACTTCAATCATTTACGAGCTAAAAAAATATTTTTAGCAAGATGATGCGTGCTGCGCCACTTAATTATGCATTTTGTAAACCATTTTCCCTTTAAAACCTTATATAAAGAAACGGCAATTAGTACTTAAAGTAACATTGGACGCGATTTTAATCAATATCCTTCATTTTTAACGAGACTGTACGACAAAGGTAATCAATTAGGTTTTTTGGGTTTGTTTACACATACAATATTATATATATATATATATATATATATATATATATATATATATATATATATATATATATATATATATATATATATATATATATATATATATATATATATGTGTGTGTGTGTGTGTGTAAACAAACCCAAAAAACGTAATTGATTACCTTTGTCGTACAGTCTCGTTAAAAATGAAGGATATTGATTAAAATCGCGTCCAATGTTATGTAATCCAAAATGTATATATACAGGGTGGTTATAAATTAACAGGAGGTGTTTGGAGCCCTATAGCTCGCGAACTACTGGGCGAAATATTGCCGAATTTCGTGAGCGTGCATATTAGACCATGGGATTTTGATTTCATGAATAAAAAAAAATTAGTTTGAAAAATCACCACCAGAGGGAAATTTGGCGCTGTAAAAGTGTATTATTCTGATTATCGAAGAATTAATTGCTACTGACAAAATATGCATCCATTTTATTTGCAAAAATGACTTTATTTGTCACAAATATGGTTCGATATGATCGCCATTGTAAAGTTGTAAGAACTGCATACTTGCATACGATGCACAACATTTTCTACGGCAGCTCGTAACATATCAGAATGGATTTCTTGATAAGAATGCTCCCAGTCCGTCATTTTACAGATGATCGCTAAACGCAACGCGTTTATGCAAATTATTGCATTCTATTTGGTTAAATGGACCGCTATTTTGTTCGTGGTGATTTTTTTTTTAATAGAAAATTCTACGGCGATCATATTAAACCTCATTTGCAAAGCACAATCATTTTTGCTTGGCGAAATTGATTTATACAGCATCTTTTCAAGTTTAATTCGCGATATTCAGTGTAATACACTTTTACAGCGCCAAATTTCCCCCTGGTGGTGATTTTTCAAACTAATTTTTTTTTATTCCAGAAATCAAAATCCCATGGTCTAATATGCCCGCTCACGAAATTTGGCAATGTTTCGCCCAGTAGTTCGCGAGCTAGAGGGCTCCAAACACCTCCTGTTAATTTATAACCACCCTGTATATATATATATATATATATATATATATATATATATATATATATATATAATATATATATATATATATATATATAATATATATATATATATATATATATATATATATATATATATATATATATATATGTCCTAACGAAGTTCTAAGGAAAGATAAATGAAATATATAAAGAAATTATGAATGATACAGAAAAGAAAAACAAATATTGCACTAATGCACATTCTAAGCAAAGATTTAAAAAACTAAATTATCCTAAATTGCTCAGCGTCGTTTTTATAAGTGTTCCTAAAGTATTTATACTGGAACGCAAAATACAAAATTTTGATAAAAAGTGACATGCTATTTAAAGTATTACATAGTTAAATAAGTTAAAGAAGCAGAAATGTTTATCATTTCGCGCCTTTAGTCTTTTATTCACGCGGGGGCTATAAAATACAACTACATAGCAATCAACTGAGTGTTAAAAGAGAATGAAATACTAATAGTAACGTTTCCGTCATTAAGGTTCGTTGTTGCCAGCATAAACTAACATTGTGAACAAAAGAAAGTGGCAAGTCTAATTAAGGTCAACCTTCGCCAACTGGACGAAATTTTGATTTTCTCACGAAGCATTTACGCAATTGTCATCAACATATGGATTCTTTTTCTCATTAAGGTCAAGATGTGAAAGAAAATAAATAGAGGGAATGTTTTAAAAGTGTTGATTGGAAAATGATGAATTTACGAAGGTTAATAGAAAGTTAATGCTCATAAGCTTTATCGAAGGAAGACTGGATTAGTGCATCTAATTCAAAAAGCAATCTCAGTCGATCCAACAAAGAAGTGCGAGGATTACGTAAAGCTCAGCTTACAGCAGATACGGCTTATTTGCAAGTTGTAATCAACAATTTTTGTTTATATACAGGCAAAATATACAGGAAATAACACTTGCAAGATGTCTAGGTTTTATTGAGACTCATCATAAGAGAATTAAATTTCATTTCAGAGAATATTACTGCTAATCTCTGGAGTTTATTGGACAAAGACGCTAGAAAAAATAATGAAAATAATTGATCCTAACATAAAAGGCTGTAACGTAGAACATTTATATATGACATACTTCTTAAGCATTTAAGTTAATCTGAGTACTTTAATGTTGTTTTAATTTATCAGGTATATTTCTTGAATGCAAACTAATATCCCTTTGCATTAAATGCTCCTGATCTAAATCTCAACAAAATTTAAGACTAACATTTCTATGCTTCACGAACTAAATGTTTTGAATTAATGAAGTAGAAAACCCTAGTAGCACACTTCGTTTTTTAAAGGTTGTAAAATGGTTATAATCGTTGTGACAACGGATTAAAAACGTTTATAAAACATTTAAACGTTTTTTGTGCTACCTGGGAGGGTATTTGCTGTACTATTTCGTAATTTTTAACCATTTAAGAATTTTATACACATGTTAAAATATCATACCCTATGATTTCGTATTATTTCTAACCATTTAACCCCGTTTACACTTGGAGATAAATCTCAGATAAAGTAGCATTCGCAAAAGTTTTATGAACACAATTTGAAACAAATTACACAGGAAAAAAACCTAGAAATTTGATACTAGTTGATTTTGAGTCAACATTTCAAAAGATCACAATGTGTAAATTTGCTCACAATTAAACATTATTGACTGTTTTCCTAAAATCATTGTAACATAGAGGCTATGTACGTCAAATGTGAATCGGGTTGACACATTTGAAAATATGTTTAAAAAAAATCACTTTAAAATGCACTAAAGAACTAATGTTATGCTGAGGAATATTCCATTCGTTCGCAAGTGATGTCACGTTTTAGGTGGAAGAGATGGTCCTGATAGTGTGACAGTTTGTGACAAGGTGGGAGGGAGAAGTCATAGAAAAGTGTGACATTACACACTTTGGTTGAAAGAGAAAAACATTTTTGCATTAATATGTGTCATGGGAAAGGAAGTGTGTGGTGTGACACTTTGGGGCAACAAGAGGAGGGGTCAAATATATTGAAAAAAGTTTGATATAATTTATGGATAGCTCTTTACACCTTATATGTAGAATAAAAATACGTACAATAAGAAATATAAAAACATTTGCCGGAGAATTTTTTCAAAGACATATGTAATTTTGTTTCAACAAGTATTCGGGAACCAAGCTGAAATATCTTTTTATTGCTAAGTAAAACATGTGATACATTCTTGCATGCAACGACAATGGCACCAATTTTCCTTTGAATTAATTTGATTCTGACATTACTCAAATTAAATGTCGTATGGTATGATTATGTTCAGCAATAAACATATATTTAATTAAATGCATAAAACGCAGATAATTTATCTAACAAATATTAATTTATTTTCTTGTACATATATTTAATTTTCAAAAAAGACTTTTTATTAGAAATAGCTGAGATTGCTCTAAATTGAAGTTTTAAAAACTACACGGCAAAAGTCTGAAAAGGATATAGATTTAAAAAAAAAAGTCTTTGTTGATTCTTGCAGAGTACATTAGATTTAAAAAAAAAAAGTTTAAGTAAAAGTTTAATCCTACATCACCTCGTCTTGTACAGTGTCGTATTAAGCCATAAAAATCTATTCCGCCCTGATTCTGAACATTTTTGAAAAATAATCACGCAAAATATGAAAGAGCAGCTTCACTTTTATAACGAGCAATTTCTTTTTCTCAAAGCTTCATTAAAATAGCGCAGCATGACATCTGCAAAACAGCTGCATGTTCTCATTATGAAGGGCCCTTTAAGACGTTCTTCCAATTCTTTCCTTCTTGTGAGCGCTTACATGCGGACAAGCCGTCGTTCTTCGCCAATGTAGGCTCTGGTTTACAAGTTCTTTAAGATATTCAGCGGGCATTAATCATTTTGTGTTTGCAGCATGTCAAGTAGTAAAGATGGATTAGATAGTAATAACATTCCTGAGTGTTACATTGGGAAGTAGCCCAGACTTTTAAGAGCTTTTTACGAAATTCATTCGAGTAAAATTCAATATTTCAAGACTTAAGAAAACAGGTGGGAGCTCATATTGTAATCGATCACTCTCTTCACTAGAGCCGTTTTATCGTCATTTTATACACATGAGTTTTTTTTTTAACTTAATTTTCAACATTTAATGTGTTTAGTTGAATATTTTTTTTAGTAAAAGACTAAAAGAATGAAGTGAACGAATGAGCTTAAATTATCATGTTAGGGCCTGGTTTTCCAACATTTTCACAATTTATCACTGGATTTTTTATCAGAATTAGTGACGAAGGTTATGTTTGTAAAGTTAAATTTTAATCTTTCATGTAGCAAAATTTTTTAAATTAAGAAACTTTTCAAGCGTTAGAAAGTTGAAGTGCAAACGAAAGAAAATAATATTTAAAAATATCATGTACTTTTTCATGTAACTAGTGATACACATTTTGTAAATATGTGCGATTTTTTATTTTTATATATTTTTTTAATTGGAGTAATATGACGAAATTTTACATATATATTACTAATTTTCATTAAAAATTACCTAATTTGTGTAACTTTTCCGTGGAAGCTGCTCTTCCTGCTTGATCACCAGTTAACATATGATACATTTACGTACACAACTGTAATGTATGTAGCTGCTATATATTTGAAAATTAAAATTCGAGTCGAATATACAAAGCTACTGAAATGTGCTTGTTTTCCGCTTTGTAAAGATTAATTAAATGTCATTTTAAGTACATTTCTTAAGCAATGCATAATTTCTCGAAGCACACACCCACGCTCATACAAGATATTATTTACATTATAATTTTAACGACTCTTTTTGTCTTTGAAATTGCCATTTTTCTGTTTAAAAACCTCATCATGATTTTATAAAACAAAAACTGTCATGAGTATTGGCAGAAACTGGGTCAATAATGTACAATTATGTCTCAAAACAAATGATTCTTCAGTACTTAATGCATGATTTGAAGCACTGACGTATTTGTGGGCACTAACTGTAGTGATACTTGTAATGCAAGTGCTGTAGCAAAATGTTTTAAACTTGTAATACAGAAAGCTACAACATATATTTTTTTTAATTTTGAATTAAATTAAGACAAACATTACATCATAGTTTTTGAGTGCAAACAAGGATACATTTCAAAAAAGTTCATTATATACCAATTTTTCACTAGAAACTTCAAAAGTTCTATGGCTAAAATTTGTGTCTTAACTTATACAAAGTTAATGCTAAAATTAACTACATACTTTTAATATAAATGTACCTGAATCTAACTTTTAATTGAATAAATAAGAATTTTAATGGTGATTGTGCAATTCTTATCACATTTTAAGCAGATGGTTGAGTAAAACTTTGAAACAAAAGAATTTAGCTCATAAAAATACAATAAAAAAAGTTTTATAACATTTCCCAGAAATTAAGTATTCCCAAAATACACTGCTAGACATTAAAAATGCAACACCAAGAAGGAGTGGTCAGAAATTCATGCAAATTTTACCGTAGACGCACGTCAGAGTTATGCAAATGATATGAAATGCGCAGCTCTCCGACGCACGTGAAGTAAGATATAAGGGAATGAAGTTGAAAAGTGGGCTATGTTCATGTTGGTTTTTCTGCCAGACTAATTATCGGAGAAATTTGGTTTTTGTCTCGAAGGATACGTGTGATAGGAGGAAATGCAACGCCGTCCTCAACGAAGACAGTTCCAGCATATAGACGACTTTACAAGGGGTATGGTGATCGGACTGAGAAGGGGAGCTTGGTCCATACGTCAAATTGCAGCTGATACCCCCATGGATGCAAGCACTGTGCATCGGCTGTGTCGGAGATGGTTGGAAAGAGGAAATGTAGCCACATTGAGGGGTGCAGGTGCAGCCAGAGTGACGTCAGACCGCTTGGATCGACGGATTCACCGACAAGCTGTGGCGGACCCGCAAGTCACTTGTACGTCGATTCTGCAGCACGTGCAAGGTACCCTGGATGTTCCTGTGTCGACCAAAACCATTTCCCTTCGACTGGTTGCACGTGGCCTGCAATCACGGCACCCGCTAAGAAGACCGCCATTGACCTCATAGCACAGACTCCAACGTTTGGAATGGTGCCGGACCAGAGCGACGTGGCTGGCAGAATGGCAAACCGTAGTGTTCTCAGATGAATCCCGCTTCTGTTTGTCCAGCGATAGTCATCGCATACGTGTGTGGCGTCGACGTGGAGAAAGATCGAATCCGGCAGTAACTGTGGAACGCCCCACAGCGCGACAACGTGGCATAATGGTTTGGGGCGCTATTGCATACAATTCCGTATCACCTCTAGTTCGTATTCGGGGCACTATGACGGCCCAACGATATGTAGATAATGTACTGCGGCCGGTGGCAATCCCCTACCTTCAGGGTCTGCCAAATGCAATTTTTCAACAGGATAACGCCCGGCCTCACAGTGCTCGAATCAGCCAACATGCTCTACGAGGTGTACAGATGCTTTCCTGGCCACCATACTCTCCTGACTTGTCACCAATCGAACATGTGTGGGACGTGATTGGACGCCGTTTTCAGAACCTGTCACTGCCTCGTTCAGAGGACGAACTGTGGCAAATGGTTGAAAGGGAATGGAGTGCCATCCCTTAGGACACCATCCGCAGGCTTATTGACTCCATGCCTAGACGTGTTTCTTCGTGCATCGCTGTCCGCGGTGGTCCTACTTCTTACTGAGCCGACGCCGTCCTCGCTCTAAATTTTGTTTATTTATTTTGAAATAAATATCACTTATTGTTCCATGCTGTCTCTGTCTTCTTACCAAATTTCATCAATTTCTGACCACTCCTTCTTGGTGTAGCATTTTCAATGTCGAGAAGTGTATGTAACAATATAACTAGAAGTTTCAAAATATCATGTTTAAAATGTGGAACGATTTCCAGTAAAACGGCATAAATATATCTTTTTTGTATACATGTACTCATTTATACTCAAAAATGTGCTGTGTTGTTCATTTTTATTAATTTAAATCTGAAAAAGCATATCAACGCTCTTTATTACAACTTTCAAATACGTTTCGCCGAACGTGTTCGGATACCTTAACTAATGTTCTAGCTTCTGACACACACACCATTGTGTATTATATCTTTTACAGCCATATAATTTGTACACTGCGTAGCTAGTCAGCAGGTCGTACAAAAGTGAACAAATACAATATTTATAACAACGTATTTCAAGCTACTGTATCCTCCACAGCCTAATTTTAAAACTGATAGTTCCATCAAACCGGCCTGATAAGCTTAATGAAATCCTTCTACTAGGAAAATCATGTGCTATAACTGCTTATTTAAACACTTTTCCAGAATGAACCAGGAAAATAGAGTCCCTAAATAAAATTTAATCTTTCTATCTTTTAGCATAAAAATTTAGAAAGTCTTTTTCAAGCGCAAGTTTTCCGCCGTTTAACTTTAGGCTGTTGATAAAATCTGAGTTTAACAATTACCCTCGCTTTCTTTTCAATCAGTAACCTAGCGATGATGCACAAATTCCCCAGAGTCGGCATTTCACAAAAATGCGGCCACTTAAAGGTACGAAAACGACCCAAAGGACCAGGCTTATCAGAACAAATCTTTCCTTCAAACTAAGAGTCATCAAAGGAAATTAACTTGAAACTACAACAACCTAAGGATATACGATGGTTAATTTCAACTAACTGCGCTTTTATAGCAAAAGATACGGATCAAAACCACTGTTCGAACAAATGAGAAAAACTTTATCTTCGTGAAACGAGGCTAGGAAATAGAATTGCTAGAGCTGCAAGATTTCTATTGAAGAGCTTTAAGACGCATTTAACTGGGTTTGCAGCAAACTCGGGAAAACTGCTATCTCAAAGTAGTTTGTTCAGGTTTCGCCAGACAGAATGCTTTAGCTAAATCCGACAGCTTACAAATGCCTTCAGCATTAAAGGTAGATCTAAAACTTAAGGCCTACGAAAATTCGTAGCGAGAATTAAAATGCCTCGTGCTCTTACAAAAGATATTTTAATAGGTCACGTTTTGGTTAAGAACTGAAGAACCGACTCCGTATTAGTACCACATTTCTGAATTTAAATATTTTATTGAATGAAAAATAATGCTTTACACAGTTTGAACTATAAAACAGTTTCAAAGACTGCTAAGAGCATTTCAAACAATATTATTCTTGTGTCCAGCACAGTTTCTAAAATACTAAAACCAAGATAATCAGCATAGCTGCAAATAAGATACATTACATGTTTTTTTTTTTCTTTTTTTTTAAAAATAAATTTATGAAGTTTTCACTTTGTTTTAATTTTTGTGCTTTCAAATTTACAAAAAACAAACAACCCAGATAATTTGCACTAATTAAAATAACAAAGTTCAACACTTCATGAAAATCGAGACCTATAAATTTCAGTATGTTTAGTTAACCGGAAAGTAATGTCGTGTATTTAAACATTAACTTTTTAACAAATCTTTATTTTCAATCCATCATTATCCCTGTTAACAGCAACTTTTGCCTTTTTTCATCTAGGCGCAAGTTCCCCCCCCCCCCAAATTGGTAAAAATTAATTTGTTTTGCATCATATATATATATTTGGATATTAAATATATGTTGGAAAATGAGCAAGTAATTTTGTTAAACAAATAAAAGAAAAGTGCAAAACATTTCGTACAAATAGAAAAGAAACAAATACTTTGTTTTAAATCCAATGTAAAATGCACATTCAGTGACGTCTTTTCTACGTAAAACTTAATAGGCAACAGTAACGACAAACATATAATGCATTACCATTATCAGGAATATGAAATCATTGACATATTTTATTACAGCTCATTTCAATTTAATTCAACTCTCATTAGTACATTTTATGTACAAAATAAAGTCACTCAGAAGCTTTATTAACCGTTGAGAGTAAAAATGGCGTAGGTCAACAAAACAAAGTTTTGAGTAGTTGAATGGCATAGTAGCCACTTTTGCACAAAACGATACTGATATTCCGCTTTACGATTTGTGCCAATCGGCTATAACGGAACCGAGATTTACACCATTTTTTTCCAAGAGGAGGAACGAGGTAAAAACTTATTTTAAATAGTAAGAAACAGAAAACCTTAAAACAACTTTATACATACATACTTATATCAAAAGATCTTGTGATCAAGTTTCTCCAAAGCAAATCCGCTGGTTATATTAGGAGTTAGTTTTTTCCATAATACAGTTTTGCTCTTTTTACAAGCACAACTTTTGACAAAAAGCAATCAAATAAAAATAATCGAAGCAAGACATTCAGTTCCCCTAACAACGATATTTCCGAAAGAAATATTTTTGTTTGCAATAGTTTTTTTTAGCTAGTAAAATGTTTAACTTTATAAAGGAGCAGTTTGGTATTTATATATATATATATATATATATATATATATATATATATATATATATATATATATATATATATATATATATATATATATATATATATATATATATATATATAAAACTCACTTATTTTACAATTCTATACTTTCATGCGTGTGCTTATAAACAATTTACTGACTTCTAATGATTAAATGGTTTGCGTAACGTAATTTAACTAAAGGTTTCATTGGTTTTATTTCACCAGTTGAAAGCTCTTAACGTACTTTATTTCAAATCTTTAAACCTTTAAAGAGAAGTTGATAGTTTTCTTTTTTTAATAAAAATTTCGTTTAGTTAGGTTAAGCCAAAAATAGCAAAGGGCGAGGGAAGTATTATTGATGGAATAAACTAATTTTCTAGTGTCTGAAAGTGGAAACCGAATTGAAACGAGAAAAAGCTAGTATGAAATATTTATTTCCGATTTGTATTCAACAAGCTACAACTTATTCCTGTAATAATGATAATTAAATGTAAATGAAAAACGGCATAATTTATTAGGCAAGAAAATACAGAAATATTGATTATGGTAATAATAGATAAAAATTCAACATGTTTAAGTCTTTACCAAATCGGAAAGCAAAATATAGAGATCTTTAAAGAATGGATAAACTACATGAATATTGTTGGGAAATGTAGCTAAGATGACTCCTCTGTTTAGAAATGAACAAATCAAAAATGTGTTCTACAAATCAGTGTACATATAGGAAGAATAATGCATTTTGTGATGCAAATTGAGTTTAAATACTATTTTTTATTTTTGGCAGTTATTTCTCACTTTAAAAAAAAAAAAAAAAGAAAAGGAAAAAAAGTGGAAATTTTTAACTTCCAAAAACCATGGGGCAAAGTAAAAAATGCAATATTTTTGTAATGAAACATTTTCTATTTGATGAGTTACAGTAAATTTAATCAAATGAATGCATAAATAAAGGAATAAATGAATTATCAATGAAAAAATAAAGGAATAAATAAATGAATGAATAAATTAATAAATGAGAAAAATAAATGAGTGAATAAAATGAAGAATGAGTAACAAAATTAGTGAATGAATGAATAAATAAGTGAATAAATAAGTAAAAGAAAGTGAATAAATAAAAAATGAAGAAACACGTACGTGTTTTAGTAAATGAATGCACAAGCAAACGAAATGAGCTGTTTCACTTTGCCCCGCGTATAATTGACTAATTACATTGAACATTTAAAATTAAAACATGCCACATGAAATAAATAAGAATTGCACTGGACATTAGTAAATCTCAGTTAATAGTTAAAATGATTATTGCAAACTTTTTATCATTTTATTATAACAAGAAACTAGGAACTTAGTTAAAATACTGCTAAATTGGTGGTTCTGCAAACTATGAAAATATTTTACCATTTCACTTTGTCCCACATTCCCCTACTTTTTAAAATGTATATATTTACAAACGAAGAAAAAAAAAACTAAATTCATATTTGTGCGAAAATGGGAGTTTGACGATTTTTTATAGTATAACGTACGAGATAAATTTAAGAGCAGAAACAAAATATTTGCATCTGTAGAGAAAAAAAGCAAACTGACAAGTACGTGTATAGATAATATATATGCACCTTATATAATACATGTTAGAACCGTGGTGTAGTCATTACATTCACAAACGAAAGAACAAATATGAAAATAAAAATTCAATTCGTAAAGATATAATTCACAAAATAAATAAACAAGTAGATTAATTAAATATTATATAATGTAACTTTCGTTTTACTGTAGGTCAAGCTAAATTAATTGCTCTCTAGAACACATATTTTTCTCAACCCCTCCAACCATTTGAAACTATCATTTTGTATTTTCTAAGAAATCTCTCAGATGTCTGATGACATGTTTCAAAACGAGTTTAAATCTCTGGCCCAATTCAGTCCACGTTGATGAAGAAATTTGGCGCAATTCCACAAAACTCTTTCTGTTTTGAATACTACTGCCGTTAAATATTAATTGCTTTAGTAAACGATTCATTGAATTTTATTACTATTATTACTATTATTTTGCGACATTTTAGTAATTTTTTCGTCTAATCGTAAGTTGTCTCACATAGTTCAAAGCAAACCAGATACTATAACATTTTTTAAATTAGAAATCAATTATTTGCATATACAATAAATACATTTTGCCACAGTTAGAATGTTTAATTCTCCATGGGTTAGAGGCCGCTCGTCTCAAATTGAATTCGTTCATTATTTAATAACATAATTTAGATAATAAATCATTTTTTCACCTATTAAACATTGTCTTACACTAATTAATTCGGTAATTCATCGCTTAAGTGTTTTTAATTTTATAAAGTATTTGCAAGCGTTAAGATTACGTACGAAGTTATCAACTAAAAATTTGTTACTGTTTTTAATTGCGAAGTTAACGCCCAGCATTTCATAAGTGATACCACTTAAACTATGGATTAATATTACTAAAATATTTTTAAAGAAATAAAAACAATGCGTAACCATATATCATGACCACAAACTTAATCAAAATTTTTTTTACAAAATAAATAAATTCTTAGACGAAGTAATGTCATCCAGGCAAACATTGACCCACATTTTCTTTTTTTTGCTAGCCCTATTCAGCTTTTTTTTTTTTCAGTGTAATAACATCTTTTGGCACAAAATAGAAAACAAAAAGGTTAAGTTGGTTTAAGTTGAGTTTATTGGAGCAAGAGCCTTAATAGGCTATACTGCGCCAAAAAAGGGCTAACATAGATATTCAAAATAAAGACATAATACTATTAATGGATTCTTTAAAGTAAATTATGAACCTTGCTGCAGATAAGAACCATGGAAGAAATGCAATACAAAATAAAATTTGCCTTAAAAAAATGTGCAAATTTTAACTAGAAAACTAAATATCTGAATTTTCGAACACTCTATATCTCTCTTCTTTGCCACCAAAAGATTTTTATAATTTATTATAGTGGTTACAATATTACAAGAAAGGACGAGAGATTTTAATAAGCCCAAATAAGTGTTCAAAAATTGCGTTGAAACGAAAACTTTCGAGTTATTTGATTGTATAATACGCTCTTTACAGTGTTTCAAACTTATTGTTCAATATAAAAGTAGAAAACTAATATAGTATAACTTTACCAGTAAAGCATTCTGCAGTTTTTTTTTTTTTTTGGCGAAATACATATAAAAAAAATATAGGGGTGCAACGTTATCCCACATGCTTTCAAATAACCCTAAATGACTGTATGCATGTTTAAACATCCCAGAGAAAGATTTTCTATGGTATTTTAAAATCCATTTGTTTTTATCCTAGTAGATTTTGTCAGATCTTTGAAAACCTACTCCATTTCCCAACCTTTTTTTACCCTTTGCAAAGCTATAGAAAGACTGAAATATCCTTACTTTAAATTTATCTACATATAAATACAAACACATATATAAAAGTACTCCAAAATGGCACTTTCTACCATTACTAAAGCAGTAACTGAAAATGGATATACCCTCTTTCTCTGTAGGCTCAAAGGAAAAAAAAACAATGCTTCTGTTTTAACAACTGAAGAAAGACGGATTCCGAAAGAAAAATGCTTTCATAATGGATGCTTCTGGAGCATCATAAATGTGCTCTTGAAAAAAAAAAGAATGACGAGAATAGGTTTCTATGAAAGTAAACGAGATTGAGAAGCATCTATCTGGTATCGAATACGGGGAATGTGATGAATAAAAATGAAAGAAACAAAAACTGCATGTGAGACAAACACTTTTAGTTCAGTTTCTTTATAATATACTGTTTTATAATATATACTGTTAATTAATGTTTTATAATATGTACTGTTTTAATCAAAATGGATGCTTCCAAAGCATCATAGATGTGCGCTTGAAAAAAAAAAAAAAGAATGACGAGAATAGGTCTCTATGAAAGTAAACGAGGTTGAGAAACATCTATCTCGTATCGACTATGGGGAATGTGATGAATAAAAATGAAAGAAACAAAAACTGCACATGAGAAAAACACTTTTATTTAGTTCAATTTCATTTTAATATACTGTTTTATTTTGCATTTTAAAAGGCATTACCACGCCGTTTATTCATTTAATGTGATATATGTATGAGAGAGTTTTAAAGTTGTTAATTATTACACATGAAAAAAGAAAGAAATTAGTTTTTATTGTGTTCTGCTGTGATATTGACGATAATTAGACTTTTTAAGAAAAACAAAAGCAAATTTCTTAAGTTTTATATTTGCATCTAAGCTTAATTTATGTAGATTTAGACATGAAGAGAAACAGTTATTTTTTGAACTAAAATTTCTAATAGGATAAGTAAAACAAGCAGAAAGAAAAAATGACATCCAATACATTTTTCTTTTTGCTGAATAAACATGACAACTGTTTAACATCCGCAGCATAAGTATTTTGCTTAATTTAGTATTTTGTTGCAAGCGAGTCATTTGTTTGATGGGTTACGTTTGCAAACAAAGTTACTTGCTTAGTTAAAAAAATTATTCATAAGCTGGTTTTGATTTTTTTTAAAATTTGTATTTCGATTTCCAGGTAAGTAATTTCTGATTGCGTGTTTCTTTTAAAGCAAGCTGCTTAGAAATTCGGTTTCAATGAAATTTAGAAAACGGTAGCGTTTCCAATTGCTTTTATTAAGCACATAGTTTTACGCGAACGTGAGCTAGTGAATTTTTCGCCTGAAGAGAAGTATCCAGAGAATGCAATTAATGTGATAAAGACAGGCAGCTTTCGGCAGCGTGCAGTTAGGTTGTTATTTTAATTAATTAGTTTGTATATTAAGAAGTTGTTTGAAAGTTGGTATTCTGGAAAAAATATAGTTTACAGTATTGCAATACATTAAGTATTTTGAAGACGATTGGCACATCAATGTTGTATGATGAAATTCAGTCAGGTGTTCCTTTTCCAGTTTAAAAACGAAATAATTAACTATAATATAATTCAAGATCTACCTGTAATAATGTAAGCAAACCAAACTGTAGTAACTCAAATATTTCATTTTTAGTGTATTTTAAAAAATGAGAAGATTAAAACGAAATGCTGTTATTGTTTATACTTTACCTTCTTTTTTTATTTTAGATTTATGAATAAAATAATTTAAAAAAAATAAATGACTTCCAGTCATATGGTACTTCTCTGAAAAGTATTAACACATTTCTTTTAAAACATAAAACAAAAAACTTCATCGTACGGCCTAAAATTATTTCAAAAATGAAACGATGGTCACCTTTCAACCCCCTCTGTTTTCCTAAATTAAATTATTAGCAATATTTAATGGACGGGAAGGGTGGCATTATTAATGCATTTTACACAACTATTAGAATGCTTTTTCTTCAAAGGCCGAAAAATTTTAATGTGTTCTTTTGAAATACTGGGGAAAACTTTTTTATGTATCTTTGATGTAATAAGATTAACATTGCGTAAGAAAGCTGTGCCCTAAAAGCACTCGATTACTTTGTATCCTAAACAAAAATACACAGATGTTGAGATCTTTTTAAAGAAGTCTTAATGTCTTTAGCTTTTAAGATGAACATCATTAATGGAGAAAGAAGACAAAACAGTCTGCGGAATATTCTTTTAGACAGCTGGGAGTTTCTGTTTTTTAAGCGATAAAACGCGAAGTCGAACTGCTGCAACAGCAATGTGTTTTGTTTTGACTTTAATTAAATACTGGAGCTCCGAAGCTACATTTTGTATCATCTGGTAAATGGTATAGCTTCTAGACTGAGCATCTTGTCATAGTTAATTACATTTATGTAAATCAGTTTTAACAATATATGTATGCGTTTTTTAATACAAAAAGTACTCAAATTTTGTTTTTGTTCGCTGAGTGATTTAAAGTGCGTTTCATTTTAACTCATTGTATTGAAAAAAAAGGCTTCGTTTTTGTGTTGTTTCAGTTCATTACATGGAAATCAAACTTTAATGTAATATAGATAAATGTGTTATAGTTGGAGAAATGTCCCATATTTTTTTTAAATATAAACTAAATTACTCGCAAAAATATGCTGAAGTAATAGTAACATTTATTTGTTTTGTGCAGTACAATTGAAGAAAAATTCAATGAATCTTAATTTTCTCGTATTTTGCGAGCGGAAACAAAAATCCGAAATGTTTTGCTCAATATGGGCTACTTAGTGCTTTTATCGCTTTTAATTTTTAGCCAAAGTTAGTAAGCCAAATATTTAAAATTTTTCAAAGAAACACTCGTTCAATAAAAGTTTTGCAAAAATCTTAGATATTTATCTCACAGAAGCATTTTTTTCTTATTTATTTTCAAAAGAAAGGGTTTTCTTGAGCACCACAGTATATAGAGTGATAAATTATAAAAGCAAGAACATTTTTAACTATTAATAAGAAAAAAATATTCAAAATACAGCGAGATTCAAGAGACAGCAACACTCTTAACGAGTCAAAAAAAAAAAAAAAAAAAAAAAAAAAAAAAAAAAAAAAACAGGAGGCTAACAAATGGATTTAACACAGGAAATTCTCCTTGAATGAAGTTGTTGAACACGCCAGTTATTTTCTTTTAAAAACATATGTTACACATTATCGTCACTAAACGCAGTCTCGGATCCCTAAGCAAATATCGATTAAATTCCCATGGCTTGTTAGCACTTAATAAAGCAAAAGTCAGCCATAAAGAATTTATTCTTTCAAAATGAGGAATGGACAAAGTTTTTTATGTTCACAATATCTGTTATGAATCCCGAAATTCATTGTTCAAACTCAATGCCCCTCACCCCCGCCACCCCAGCAATTTACTTTCATTGAGACAGGAGGGCAGACATTACTAAATCGATATCAGGATGCATACCTTCTGTCGTCTTTTAGCCCGCTGTTTGAGTTCTGAGATTATCACCATGATCCTGACCATAAGATAAATCAATATCATCAACAATTTTAGGAGCGTGCAAAACAGAATGATTTTCAGCACAAGTTTTCAGTTGAGTTCGTGCTATGCAAAAGAAAAATAGAAGACTCTTGTGAATCAGCACAACTGAAATAGTTGCGTTTCGTATTTTCATACAAGTTAAGTTTTCAACTTAAACAACCGGGTTTAAGGACGCAAGTTTTGGACTAAAAAATACAACATTCCTCTCATAATATATGTTGGAATACCATCCCCTCCATTCCATATTCATAGATATCGAAAGCCTGGCCGACCTTACCCTCTAGCTTACTCCCGTCCGTGAAGCAAACAGTTCTGTACTCCCGAAAAATATCATTTGCATAAGTAATAACTGAAATAGGTTTTCAACACAAAGGATGCTGAAAGCAGGAAATAGGAACTGTCTCATCCAGGGTGTTAGAAATGCTACAATATAAAGTTATCTCTCTGAGGGATAAGGAAAATCAGAAGGAGAAAAAGTAGAATCATAACCAGAGACATACGAAGCAGAGAAATTCTCTCTAAGGGTATCATAACAAAGAATGGCTTTATGAATTGGAGAAAAAACAGTAAGTAAAAGAAAACGTAAAAAAAAATCATACATGATACAGTACATGCATATGGCTCACAGATGAATCTGTATTTGCACGCGTTGCAACACTTATTCGTACATGCAGCACCAAATTCTCTAAAGCTACACCATAAGCTTTAAGACCGTGCTTATAATAAACAAGCAGAAGTTAAATATAATACCGATTATGTGATGTGTAATTCCTTTTAACCAACATGCTAATTTGTCACATTTGACATAAATATCAGTAAATTCTCTTTCCAAGAAAGCCTACAGTAAAGAACATGAAGATGTTTACTTGCGTTACAATAGCCGAAAGGATTTCGTCAAGAAGTAACTGAATTGTACTGTAACAAACGTTTCGTAAGTGGCGAACCTATGATTTGTTTGAGGTCCCTCCCTCAAGAAATAGCTTTACCTGTCATGTGCAATTTGCTTTCATTACACTCTTATACTCACACGACCATGCCGAAAAAATTACACAGGAGTATATTTAATGAATATATCAAATTACTATGATTGCACTTACACAATAAAAAAATTACGTTTTCATTTTCATCCTTACTTCACCCACTACGTTGAGCTTAGTATACATTTAAAAAGAAAATATATGTACTATTTTGATAATATTTTTCAAGTTTTAACTAGAAAATTTTAAACATAAATAAAATCGATCGAAAAGTTTGAACGTGGAATTTTGAAGCTGAGTACGATGTAAAAATCTGACTAAGGCAGCAATACTTGCAATTTTTTTTTATTTGCACTTTTGTCATCTATTTTACTTTAGTTTCATTTTACAAACTTGCTTATTTGAGTTCCGCTGAAAATTAACAAGAAATGTACGCCGTCTTCTACTATTTTTACTAGCATTCAAGAAATCAAAAATGGGCCTATTTAAATAACTAAAAAGCACATTCTTATATATATTGCCGTTTACCTACCCACTACAAAAATTTGCATAAGTGAATATCATTGTTTCCTTTCAAAGCATATATGCTATTATTAGTGGTGATCTTTTTTTTTTTTGGATTATCTATTAATTATATTTATTCCACTTGATTTCAATGATGTTTAGATATTTCAATAAACTCATATACTTCAACTACAAGCATACCCGTAATTTTGCAGCAGATATCTTTAATATATTTTCTACTAACTAATTTAACTCAATAAAGAATCCCAAAAAGTATTTAAAAAACAAAAGGAATATGTATTTGTCAGAATGATGATTTATATCAAATATTTGAAGAACGTGATTTGAGAACGATTATTTGCAAAATAACCCGCAGATGCAAGAATTTATGCTTTCACATTGTTTTAGGTATTTGTGCAAGAAATGATTAAAACTGGAACACGAAATGGAAGATAGCTCTCATGATCAGGTGGCATGTTATCATTGTGAAATTAACACAAACCAAGCAAACTTATTCACAAAGTATTGCCCATATCCGTCCAATGAAACAAGTACAGTGAAGGCGCATAAGTGAGAAAGATGTATAAGTGAATAAGCCTATTTAAATTACTAAAACGCAACATAGGTTCTAATGAGAGAATGAATAAGAATGTTACTATATGAAAGGGGTATATTACTACGGTTTTGGCAATTACTGTAACTTAACTGCAATGATAAAGAGAAAACAAATAACTGTAGCATACCTAATTACAAACAGTTTCCTTTAAAACAATGCATAATAGATAATTGTCCCTCTCCGAACTTTAGTTCATTCGGAAAAAATGCATTCCATGAGAAATAAAGGAGAAAGATTATTAAAGGAAAGTGAAGAAAAATGCTTATTTTTTAAGGAAAATAATTTAAATTTTTTACATTTTAGAGAAAATTTGCCGCATAAGTGAAATATTTATCTTTAGGGCGACGCATAAACGAATGCTACTATCATTATTTTGCTATGAAATGTGCTGGGACCATTCAAAATAGTCGTATAAGTGAAAAAGGCGCATAAATGAGGCGGCGTATAAGTGAGAGTTCACTGTAGTTTAGTATGAAAAGTGAGTTATTACTTAGTACTCATCAAGCTATAGATGATTATCGGTCACTATGTATGACTGCAAACTTATTTGAATGATTGTGATCCATACACAAATCAAGCATAAAGTTTCCAGCACCTATAATCTGGAGATAGCATTCAAATACTCAACTGTCTAATTTGGTCATACGATTAGGTCTTAATTTTGTTGAAAATAAAGTTCAAATGGCAAGCATTTTATTTTCATAAAAAAAGTTTTTCAGAAGAGGAATTTTCCAAGAAATATAAATCGACGGAAAACTTAGTCTTAAGGTTACGAGCCCAGTAACAGAATATTTTTCGGCCATCTGCGACGCAGATTAAAAGCCAATAAATAGTCTGAAATGTAAGCCATCATTAGATTGATCATACAATCTAAATCGGGACCGAGATATGCTTAAAAATGAGATAATAATACAAATACATTTCCCGTGTATTATATCTCAGAAAGTGTCGTACAAATTTAAAATAGCTAACATTCAAGATCACTTACTTTAAAAACATTAGCCCCCCCCCCCTCCGCCAACTAAAAATTAATCTGGAAACTTTTTAAAGAATCTGCGCCGTACGTCATTTGATCTCACTGTTTCTGCTACTGGGGCCACGAAGAAATTACAATTTTTCCAACCAATCTCCTGAGATTGCTCCAACAAATCTCTAGACATTTCCATTAGCTCCCTGATTTTCAGGAGGGCGGAATTTTTCAATTTACCAAATGAAACTTCCAAATTCCGCCAAATGATAAAATCTGGCATTTAAAACTTGCAATATTGTAATTATGTCTCCGAATTTGCCAAATCATCACTCAAAATTTACTTTTTTTGGAAGGTCATAGTGACCTTCTATCATGGTGCCCCGGACATTTCATGCTACAACAACTAGTAGATAAATCCTAATAATATATCTACCAATAGCGCAAGCCAAGGCAAGGGCAGCGGTAGTTGAGTTGAAATCCGTATGGCCAGACCTCTGCCTTTTAGCAGAGATTTGGCAAGGAGGCTCTGGAAGAGTAGCTAACTGAGGGCCGCTCGATTGAGGGCAGCCTTGGCTTTCAATCTCTTGCTGAGGCGCTTGTTGCTATATCGAAAATATAAACCAACAATAGATTTATCAGACAATCTAAATCGGCACCGAGAAATGCTTAAAAATAAGATGATAATACAAGTATGCTACCTGTATCATAAAACGTTTGGTACACATTTTCAATAGCTGACATTCAAGACTATTTTTCTCAAAAACACTGGCTTTTTTTCTCCCCCCAAGTAAAAAAAAAAAAAAAAAAATCCGCAGTTTTTCACACAAATTTGCGTCACACGCATTGAGCTCTAATACTAATAGGAGAGTGAACTAGACAGTACGGTTTTTTTGGCAAAATGATTGCTCTTTTCGCATTTAAACTGAAGTTTTATTCTATAAAGCGTTTTTCTGAGCATTTTTTTGAGTCTGATGCTTAGTTAGAGATACCAAAAAAGCTCCCCCCCCCCATAGAACAAGATGTTTTATTATGCGAAATGTTTTGTCAAACTCTATGGAAATTCAGACTGCGAGCTTCAATGTTGAAGTATGGGAAGTTCTCTCTCCTTTTCGTATTCTAGTTCAATGGTAACACGTCGCGTCGCAGCATCACGCTGTTTCTGCTACCGCGGTCACGGAGCCATTGCAATTGTATCCAGCAATCTCCAGACATTTCATGCTACAACAACTAGTAGATAAAACCTAATAATATATCTACCAATAGCGCAAGCCAAGGCAAGGGCAGCGGTAGTTGAGTTGAAGTCCGTATGGCCAGGCCTCTGCCTTTTAGCAGCGATTTGGCAAGGAGGCTCTGGAAGAGTTGCTTACTGAGAGCCGCTCGATTGAGGGCAGCCTTGGCTTTCAATCTCTTGCTGAGGCGCTTGTTGAGATGGCGCACGTCCATCGAAGACCGAGTCATCGGGACCACTGAGCCTGGGGCCGCTCTAGGGCCGCCCTAGCTTCTCGCTCAGGCTTGGCTCCAGAGGCTGCAAGGAGGAGTACAGACTCAGCACACCAACATCAATGGGTTAGAGCAAGAATGGATCTTCATGCAAGTAACCTAGGTACTTTGGTTTCCAGAACTGGTAAACTGTTGAATGGAATTCTGTTATTGGGGAATATTTGTTAAGTTATACTTGAGGAAGTTTTGCAACTTCGAAAAACAGTAAAAATTTATTTTACAGAATTGATTTACTTTTTTTTTTATTCGAAGAAATAAATATGCATGTTTGAAGGGGTAAAAACACCTAATTTGATCGTATTATAGACTAGTGGATTTAATTCTGAACACTTTTCATTTTTAAAAAAGTTTAAACATTAAACATTGTATATGGAATTATAAGATTTACTTATTTCACATAAATCAATTATTTATAACTTATCTAACATGTATGTAATCATTTCATGTGAATATTATCGTTACTTTATTTTTTAATACAAGCTATAAACAATAATACGAAAGATATAATAGCTTTTAAATGAATTTTGATTTATTTGTATCTTTTATTTTCATTTTAAGCAAAATATTCGTTAAAGTGAGATTTCTCTGAAATAAAATTGAAAATTGAAAATGTTATCAACTAAAAACTAGTGGACGTAGACGAGTTAGTTTGTTTTAAATATCCTTTGAAGCATTTTTTTTTCTGAAAAAAATGTAAATTCATTTTAAAATGAAAGAAAATAATTACATTCTCTTCCTAAGTGATGCAAGTGCAAGGACAGCGAAATTAATGCTGAAAACTACACATAATAATTTTCGTAGAAAATTCTTACTCAGCATTTCAAGGGGAGAGGAAAAAAACAAGAGTAAATTAATATTTACTAAGATGTACAATTAATTTCCTAAAAGTTATAAGTTAATTTCAATCAAGATCAAAACATTTTAAGAGGCTTATTTTTTTTTTAAACTTAGCGGAATACTTTGGACATTTTTTACTAGCTAATTATTTAGTACTTTGAGAATTTAAAAATATATATATAAATATGCTATTCATTTAATTTTGAAATAATATTTACGCGTCTTATTTTTTACACAAAAACGAGGAAAATAGTTGTTAAAACGTATTTTTTTTTGTAACAAAAATTTTGTTTAAGAAAATCGCATTGGTGACATTTTTAATAGTGAACAAAGTTTTAAACAAAAACTTAAGCAAACTTAAAAAAACAAAAAAGAAAAATTAGTTGTGTACTATACCCACATAAACAAAAAGATTAGCTACCAAAATATCAGTTAGAAATTCAAGGGGAAAAAATAGATATTTAAGAACTCCTTTATTTTAGTGGGGGAATCTCCTAATGTTAGGGAAACTACTATATTTTCAATTAAGAGTATACAAATGCGTTTGCCAATATTAAATATTTCCATTTTTATTTTGATCGAATTTTCAGTGTCCATGTAGGATTTTGTCGGCTTAAATATAGTATACTAAGCAGTTAAAGAAATCAGCAATATGTGAAACAATTGTTACCCGTTTTCTGTCCTTAAAGTTTTTTTGTTTAAATACTAAGCTATGTGAATTTCATTTTTGAATGTTATAGCCAAGAATTTTGAATGTTATATAACAATCCATACTGCATTTTCGCAAATGATATTGTGAGCGACTAAGAGAATGTATTTGCTGAATTAAGCGTGGCTTGTGACGAGATTCGGTAAACATTTTAAAATCTAAGCTTAAATTTTGAATAGCTTTTTGACAGCACAAAGTCCCCAAAGAGGAAGTGCTCAAATTTTAATAGATTTAATGCTGAAAATTAACGGGAAAAAATTAATAAAATTAACTTTACTTAAATTAACTCCTAATTTTAATGAAGAGTTTTATGAATAAGGAACAAGGCCTGAATTTAATTTAATTGTATAAACCTCCTAGTTATGCAGCTGCCCAGAGTGTTATAAAATCACCCTAAGCAGAGCAATTACAGGTTTTTACTTCTGTCAAATAGTTTTAAATAAATTTTATTAAGAATAAGAGGAACAAGTTGATAGTAAGTTGCCTTACACCTACTATTAAATTGAATTTTTTAAATTTTTATTATTTAATTAATTATATGAATCGTTTAATTTAAAAAATTATAAAAAAGAAAAACAACTCATATTTTATTTCACGTGTTATCTCTGGTGGTTTACACTACTTTATTTAACTTTTGCTTAGCTTCAAGCATAAAAAACTCTTTTGAAACTAGTTTCTTACTTTAACAGCGAAAATGTGAAGTAGTTTTACTCTTTTTTTAAATAAAGCAACATATTTGATTTCTCAGGACTAGTTATTCATTCAAATTCACCTATCTAAAAATAGAAAGCACATGTGCACCTATGATAAGATCCAATAAGACGATACATATAACTAAAGAAAACCTCTTAACAACATACAAATTACTATACTAAATTTTATACCAGTTCTGGAAACACAAAGCTTGCGTTTGTGTTGGTGTGACAGTATTACCTTTTTCAACCGTACAAATAACGGAGCCAAATTTAACTTGAAATAGTTTAAATAAAGATTCAGAAAAAAAAAAGAATATTTTGAGCGCTTTGGAAAGCAATATTAGAAAGAAAAAGATTACGTACTTTTTTTTATTCATGACTTATGAATTTTTGAGTGATAAAAAGAAATAATCATAAATAAACGTAAACACTACGTGACTGTAGCAGAACCTTTGAAATATAACTGAAAATTACAGATTGAAAGACATTTTTTCTTCATTGCTTTACAAATAAATGCTACTGTTTCTGTATTTTAAAATGTCTTTAGAACTAGGAAAAGAAAACAAAAAAGGAAACTAAAACGAAGGATAACTATATGACACCATTAAAATTAAAATCTAATATTTAAACCTAAGTTAAGTCATATTTGTTATAAATTTTCACATCTAAGTTCAGGGAATAATTATACGTCGTAACCCAAAATATTAGCTAGAAACGAAATAGAAGTTATAAATGCCTAATATTCGCTATATTTTTCAACAAAATAAAGAAGGATGAGGTGCATTTTGAAATAATTTTCTTTCGATTTATGAATAAAAACATATATTACTGCACTTTAAAGGGATCTTGGCAAGCAAACGTAAGTATTTCAGACGTAGTGATGTTTGTTTAGTGGTAAACACGCCATAGTGTAATTAACGTGTCTCGTTTCTTTTTCTTTTACGACGTTTTTTCATATTTTTAATTTTAACTAAACCATTCTATTGAATATTCTTTTATTTGTCCATTACTCAAGGTTAGTAATAGTTATATGATGGATAAATATTGCAAAACCTTTCAATTTTAAGCAAGCATTTAATATAAGTCAATACAAATCAGTTAAATATTTCATATATTCAACGTACATTACACGGTGTCTGTTTAGAATAAATTAATTATAAATATATTAGAGTAATTATATATTAGGGATTTTACTAAAAAAAATAATATATCAGTTTTATAGCATTCGTGCCACGTGACTTGGAGGTGAATTTTATACGGAATATGTACCGACCAGTATGGTTCGCTTAAGACAATTTAAAAAACTTTCCGCACACGTTAAATTAAGCTGCACCAATAGTTTAGGCTTTGAAGTTGTAACTTTGGTCCTTATTAGTGTCCATATAGTAATATAGTTTTAGCGAAAGAAGTTCAGTCCACCATCTGCTTTAGCTAATGATATTTAATGATTGCAGAAATTTCGTTTTTAGGAATTCAAATGTATCTAAAAGTACTCTTATTACCAAACTTTAACGCAAACAGTTCACAACCATTTCTCTCACACAAAATCTTAATTCACTCTTGCAGATTAGTATGTATGTGTAGGACCTTTAAGAAATTGTAATTTAGAAGTTTTGTTAAAAGCACTTTTCAAGATTCTTGGAATAGACAGCTGATTATGATGAGATAATCTTTTCGCCAAATAAATATTTTCAGCTCTCTTTCGGGAGAGCGATTTAACTGATTATTTGAATTTAATATATTTCCTTCCTTGGAGCTTAAAAGTACGCATTCGTATTACATTGGCGCACAGTTAATAGGATATACTTTCACATAAAAATTCCGCATTTTTATAGTAGATGAAAATAATTTCGGTATGGCTGTTGACAATGTTGGTATTGTTATTGGAAATGTTAATATTTCTCTCGGCACTGTAGTAATCTTTATTACTATACAGGTAATTTATCAGGAAATATGACTTTTGGTTATGACAATTAAGATAACCAAAATGTTTCAATGGGATTAAAATTAAATGCATTGACTTATTGTTAGTGTAAGTTGAAAGCAGAGTCCAGACAAACTGCTTTTCCTGAATATATTCAGTAAGCAACCGCTGAGAAATAATTAATACTAATGGATATTCATTGAAATTGCCCATAGTTAGCTTCTTTAGTGAAAACTAATAAAATGCTATCAATAGGTACATAACGTACAACTGTATAATTTACGTAGTACAAATGTAGATAGGCTCACGTCATCATTTGCATATTTTTAATTCTTTGCAGTGTGTTAAATAATTATAAATAAATGTATAAAACACGATTTTGAAATTACAAACAAAGTGTATCATAAATGAGTACAAAATAAGAAAACATAAGTAATAATTAGTTAATTTTGTGTCAAATTATGACTAGTTTTACAGTACCTATAATTTTGAAAAGCATGAAGAGACTACAAAAAGTTTAAAAAGTAAAGAAAAAAAGAAAAAAAAAAGTTTCCTGCAAAAACATTTTACTCCAAGCAAAATCACGAAATTTAAAACCGAAAATTGAAGTAACTAATCTGTATTTTAAAAGAGAAACTTCTTTATAAACAAAAAATGCAGCTACGGTCTAATCTTTTATCGTAAAACCTTCCTCGCTTTTGCGCATGCCTGAGGTCTCTTTGGATTTCCTCAAAAAAAGGGGAGAAATGCGAAGTAATATTCTTCAGGAAGTAAGAAGCGAAAGCGCCGGCAAGTGCGTCTCCTTATCCTATCACCCCTTTTTCAAATGGAAGCGATCGTGACTGCCAGGCGCGCAATACGCAGGCAGACAGTACATGTTCTGAGGAAGTTAGTAAGACAAATGAATGTATATTTATTAGGGTAAAGCGTACCTAAGCAAGATGTTTTTGATATAAAACACTATTTTTTTTGTTTTAAATAGCAGAAAATGTGTAGAATCTGTAACTCAATTTGAATTTGATAAAACAATGTTTACAATTAATCTCTTAGTTTCATCTCTTGTGCACACTCTCTAGAACGTAACAATATTTATGTCGTCTTCTATCCAATTTTTAACCAGCTAGACTGAGAGATAAAATAAACAAGTAGGTACACTACCAACGAAATAAATCACGAATTTTAACAGAGATTTACAAACAACAACAAAAATGCCTCGCCTGTATAGTAAGACCCTCATAGCGTGCGGCATTAGGATGAGACAAGCCAAAACTCACGCCACTCAACTTCACCGGTCCGTTCCGTTAATTACTTAAATTCACTACCAAAACTGGGATACTTGAACGTTACCTTCATCTTTGCAGTTTCAAAGTTATTCGGCCGCCTTGATGGTAAATCGCAACTACATCAGAGACAGCTCCCACATTGCACCGCTCTAGAGTCGACACTTCTAGAAATGAGGTGAACGCGGTGGCTGTGCTATCTACAAAGCCACAATGGCACGGAATTATTATTACTGAGACGCCGAAAGGACGGAAGACGGAAATATCCATCATCTGGAGGCATTTTAGCAGAATAAAATTATTTTTCTGACGTTGTCTTGAAAATTAATCTTTTCGCAGCCACAGACTTGAAAGTTGATTTTCCCGTGCGAACAAAGGGAATATATTCTAAACGGAAATAATTCTCAGCGAAGGGAAAGAATATTTTAAAATGTAGGGAATTCCTCTCTTTAAGAATATTTCAAAAGAAAAATTGTTAAAACTAGAATCCTTTTAGAGAAGCATCTAAACTCGCTGATGACGAAACTTCTGTTAGAAAGAAAAGAATGTTCCCCTGCAGATGGCGCCATAATTTAAAGATTCCTACAAATTCAGAAGTTACAATGCATGCTTGATGTTTTGAAATATTTAGATGGGGAGCTAAAATTTTGAGCATATTTCATACCACAATAATATCACCAAGCAATTCAGTTTTAGTTAAATAATTTAACATTGTGTGATTTTAAATCTCCATATAGTTATAACTTGCAATTAAGTTACAAAATAAATAGTAAACATTTTTTGCAAAATAGGAGGTTCAGTCATTGTTCTGAATTTTGTTCACATAACGTTTGACAACTGATTCTCTTTTTCGTACGTAATTGATGTGCTTGTCCTGTTTTACTTGCGTAATATTATTTGCATTAGTTTTTATAAAATGTAAATGTATTTATACTTTTGTATTAGCGAACCAGCACTCGAAATATTATTTTTATATTTAACATTTTTATGTTTACTGTTTTTAGTAAAGTACGATTTATCGACAGATACTTTGCAGTGTTTTTAAATTTACTCGTATAATACTGTAAAACAATTGACTATTTTCACTAATTTTAAGGGATTGACGACTATTCTAATTGTTTATTTTTAAAACAAAACTATTATAATATTATTATTCTTTTTATCTTTTTCACGCAGTAATAAGTTTTAAATGCTTTTGCATTTTTTGTCCGCAGTTTTAATTATCAAACATCGGCCTGAGCTTCAGAAACAGTATTTCGAGTCTTTCTTTAATCTCAGAAAAAAATATATGAGGCGTATAAAGCAGTAAGTAACCTTTCCTAAGCCAATGCTAAGGCAGAAACATATTCCATGCTGATGAGTGCGTAATAAGCACGAAACTGCAGTCCATGGTCGGATTAAGCAAGCTGGTGGTGTATTGCATATATAAAGCGTTTTCTTATTTTCAGACAATCACAAGAAATTAATTTAATTCTTTTTTCTTTTTAAAATTTTAAACTAAGAGGCAGCCCTTAAATAATGCCACAATCTTTGTTTCTACGCAGTTGATCCTGTCCTTCATTTGTTACATGTCATATTATATATATATATATATACACTGAAGTGACAAAAGTCATGGGATACCTCTTAATATCGTGTCGGCCCTCCTTTTGCCCGGCGAAGTGCAACAACTCGACGTGGCATGGACTCAACAAGTCGTTGGAAGTCTTCTGCAGGAATATTGAGCCATGCTGTCTCGATAGACGTCCATAATTGTGAAAGCGTTGATGGGGCAGGATTTTGGGCACGAACAGACCTCTCGATGGTGTCCCATAAATGCTCAATGGGATTCATGTCGGGCGATCTAGGTGGCCAAATCATTCGTTGGAATTGTCCAGAATTTTCTTCAAACCAATTGCGAACAGTTGTGGCCCGGTGACATGGCGCATTGTCATCCATAAAAATCCCATCGTTGTTTGGGTACATGAAGTCCATGAATGGCTGCAAGTGATCTCCAAGTAGCTGCACATAAGCATTTCCAGTCAATGTTCGGTCCAGTCGCACTAGAGGACCAAGTCCATGCCATGAAAAAACAGCCCACACCATTACGGAGCCACCACCAGCTTGAACAGTGCCTTGCTGACAGTTTGGGTCCATGGCTTCGTGGGGTCTGCGCCACACTCGAACCCTACCATCGGCTCTTACCAGCTGAAATCGTGACTCATCGGACCAGGCCACGGTTTTCCATTCATCTAGGGACCAACCGATATGCTCACGTGCCCACGAGAGTCGCTGCAAGCGATGTCGTTCTGTCAGTAAAGGCACTCGAGTCGGTCTTCTGCTGGAATAGCCCAAGAAATCCAAATTTCTCCGCACAGTTCTAGCAGACACGTCCATTGTACGTCCCACATTGATTTCTACGGTGATTTGACGCAGTGTTGCTTGTCTGTTAGAATTTACGACTCTTTGCAGACGTCGCCGGTCTCGATCTTTAAGTGCAGGTGGTCGACCACTGCGCTGTCCATGGTAGGATGTTATGCCTGAAATTTCATACTCTCGGCACACTCTTGACACAGTGGATCTGGGAATGTTGAATTCTCTAACGATTTCCGAAATGGCATGACCCATGCGTCTAGCTCCAACTAACATTCCGCGTTCAAAGTCTGTTAATTCACGTCGTGCGGTCATCATCACGTTAAAACCTCTTCACATGAATAACTTGAACAGAAATGAAAGTTCTGTAAAAGCACTGCGCATTTATACCTGTTCTATGCGATGCTACTGCCATCTGAAAATTTGCATATTGCTATCCCATGACTTTTGTCACTTCAGTGTATATATATATATATATATATATATATATATATATATATATATATATATATATATATATATATATATATATATATATATATATATATATATATATATATATATATATATATATATCTTTCAACCTAAATGTGTGATGTCACACTTCTTGCTCCATCCCTCCCTCCGTCTCTTCATTGCAAAATAAAGCTCACAATTTGTGTAACTCCCTCCTCCCTCAAAGCGTGAGCTCATTTGTCGCAAATGTATTTTTAGGCCATATTGTTACCTTTGAAGTAATATGGCAATCAATTACTTTGTTCCCTAACGCATCATTTGCAAGTTACGAACCAAACGGTTATTACACAAAATTGCGTCAGCTGCGATTATTGAGAGATTTTCCTGTCGATCTTACGAAGATAACCATAAATATAGAACAAATTTATCGCAATAACAACATTCCGCAACAAGTTCACACAATCGGGTATGTTAACATAAATCAAACCCCACTCCGGGCTGCTTTAGATAACGTTATCTCTAGTTGCCGCACTGGAAAGTCATTCACTACTTTGGATAGTCATGTCACTCAAAATAAATCAGAAAAAAAAACAGCTTAGCGCATCTGTCATAATGAATATTCATGCTCTCCATCATGCATTGAAATCCTCTTACCATTCTCTCCCAAACAAATATAGACGTAGCTTAAGTACAATAAACCCGTTAAAAGATGAACTAATATTAGAAAATTAAAACCACTAAACATTCAAGAACAACACAACGTAAAGCTTACAGCTCAGTTTGAGAGTCAAAAAATATAAGCCATCCTTCACTATTGCACAAGAAAAGAAAATGCAACACACGATAAAAATGCGAGACAATATTCATCTATAATAATCAGGGCTTAATTTCTACCAAAAAAGTGCACACGTCTTTCAGTCCCTATACGTTCACTTTTACGTTATAATGGCCTGAATCTCGCCAAAAATGTTGCAATTCGTAAAAAGTTGAAAAGAAATGCTGGAGCACAGCTTCCGCGAACTCCCTAGCAATTAAACACTAATGGTAACTAAAGTCAAACGCAGATGTAAAGTAAACAATAACACGTAAGAATAGGTCAACATATTTAAAGCACAATATACTTTGTTAGAAGATGGGGTCAAATAATGGGTTAAATTCATTTAACATTACTAAGCTTACGATATTATTTGCAAATAAGCACGAGTTAATACGTTTTCTTCCACGTAGCAAGTTAAATGTGTGCTATCTTTTTCGGCAGCGGAAGTTCAGAAAATGCCCTTTTTCAAACAGAAATGCAAAAGATATTAAACGATCTTGTATAAAACTAGATTTTGATTTTCTCACATTCGTCAGCATTATACTCGTGCTTAATGTATCAGTCCAAGTTCCTATTTTATGCTAGGTACTTGAAATAATAACAACGTAAATGACATAATATTGCAGTTTTTTAAGTGAAAAAATGATAACACCGATTCAGAATGACCGTTAGTATCCTTGATTGGTGTGTAAATTCCAGAATCAATGCATTTTCGTTTTTTTAGCTAATACGGAAAAAAATACACAACTTATAATGTGAGATCTGAAAATCACACAATTATGAAAAAAAAAAAAAACAGCTGTTACTAATCTTAAAAAAGATTCCATAAAAAAATTCAACCGAAATACTTTTGCTTCGATTTCGCAAAAAATAAACGACCGCGTTATGAAATCTTCCTTAGAAAGCTTAAGCGCAATTTGTGGTCGTGAAGAAATACTTAAGCACATCGAGATACAATATGTATAGATAAACAGATTGATTAATAAATTCCCGTAAGATGCATCAAAATATACATAAGATAATCAAGTGTTGTATCAGTTCATGAAGACATAGGTTCTTCATTTATTTATAACAAAATGTGAGGGAATTTTGCCTTTATTCTTTATTGCCCTGTAACATATATTTAAGCGCATTATCCAGTTGCATTCATATTTTTCGAAAAACGTGTTTGAATAAAGCAAAGTAAGCTGCCGGATTATTTTGTTAATGATTACTTTGGTGTTTCAGTTTATTGGTAAAATCGCTCTTTTCTATTTTATTTTCTTGTGTACTTAAAAAATGTTTTTAAATATTTAAAAATAAAAAAAAACGTATTTCAGATCATACAGTCAAAGAATGGTTTGATTCAGGATTATTTTTTTCCGTAAGTTAAGATTTTTCGTTAAGATGTGATGCATGAGAGATTGCTTCATTTTCTAAATAGAGTAAACATAATCTACGTTTGAATTTAATAAGTAATTAAAGCTTAAAGGAACAAAAAAAATCTCTCTCTCACTTTACAAGGGGAAAGAAACTGTGCAAACGAGTTTTTAAAATACCAACTAGAGTAACCAATTTTTGTGTGCCAATCTCATATAATGCCTTATGGTCACATACGTTTAGTTCATACTGGATTCTCGCCGCTATTTTTATCTACTTTCTACTGAGCTCAACTGCTCCCAGATTGGTATAAAGTGTATAGCTGAGCTTTCAGTGATTCATCCAGTCCTTAAAGCAACAATTCATTTTCTAGTAGAATTTTGAAGCCCTACGAAGTAGGTATTCGGTGCAGTAGCTCCATGTTTTATTCTCGTAACCAGGCTTTGGGTATTTGCTTCTTTGAAGAGATCACACACACTGCACAAGCTGTTTTGTTTGGATATTAAAGACATTGTAGGCAGAAAACGGAATTAGGGTATCAGAAAACGGTGAATGAAATGAGAAAGGAAACTGCAGATTCTAATAACTAACTTATAATATCTAAAGCCTTGATAAATAACTTTAAATGAACGAAGGGCCAGGGGGAAGAAAGATAAAAGTGACCAAAAATTGATTTCGAGAAAACCGAAGAACCAAGTTTGATTTCTCGTAACTTCTTATGTAATTAATAGAGTTTTCATGCACATTTCGGTCGATTCTCATCATTCCCCCCCCCCTTGTTGCTCTACTAGATGATATTACTGCTTCATAGCCCCTAGATAGCGCTAATATCTCAAAATTGACGAAAAAGTGACAATCATCATTTTTCCCCCTGGCCCTTTATTTGCATCTTTTAAAATGCAGACATTTTTACAAGAGAATGCATGATGTGATTATCTCTGCAAGTGTTTTATTTTACTTAAAATAAGGAAGCAGAAACTAAGGACCAAACTTAGTACAAAGGCAGTAACTTTAAAACCTCAAACTGCAATCTACTGCAGAAACTATTTCAATTTTTTTTAATTAAGAAACATATTTAATAAGGTAGAGGAAACATTAAACAAAACGTAAATCCTTATAGCCTTTTTAAGCAAATTCAATAGATCAAAATGCTTTATTTCATCATAAAGAAAAGACAAATGTTTTACTTTTTCAACTCAAAATCAAAGATACTGCAGAGCAAACTTCAATTTTCCATTAAAAAAAAAAGCAAAACCGACACGTCTTAATACAATTAGAACGAATATCAATACCTAAAACAAATAAAACGCATTATCCTGTTTCTTGATGGAAGAATAGCAACTATTATTAAACGGAAAACAATGGCGCTTTGAAATAGAAAAGTGTCTGCTGTTGGAAGGCGTTTCTTGCGTATTTGCATAAATAAAGAACAAAACATGTCGCGTAATGAAGTTCCTGAAAATGACACCGTTTCATCTTAAGTAGTAGATACTAGATAAGGTTGTTATAGATATACAAAGACTCGGAAAAAAAAGAAAAGACATTTGCATTAATACTGTTTTCGCCAGCTTGATCAATAATTAATCGCTACTGTTAATTGATTCTAGGTTTAATTCCTTATTGTTTCTGAAACAGACGGGGAAGATGTTTGCGTTAAGTTACATGTGTTGCCTAAGATTGAATAATAGATGCATTTTTATTTCCGCTGGTAACTTAATGAACAGATAATTGAATTTTAAACAAGGATTATGTTTTGAAAATTGAAATCAGTAATCTATATTTTTATTTTCATACCTTTAAAATTAAAAAAAAAAAAAAACAGCAACAATTTAGGAACATGACTCTGAATTAATCGAAAAAGTTTTTAGAAATAGAAACTTACCCGTAGTTTGACATTACATTGTCAAACAGTGAATGAGCTTAGATATTGTTATAAATAGATTGCTTATAAGATAGTCAAAATAGAAAACATTATAGCGCAGTAAGTAGCAAAATTTTCCAGCTTATAATGCGTGCACATTTGTACACTGTCCGTTTGAGCTATAATTACAATCAGTAAATGAATGTATACCACACTGTAACTGACATTTGCGAAAGAAATTCAAGGTTTTTACATTGCACAATTAGTGATCATTATTTAATTTGAGGTATACAAAAGTGTATATTTTCAATAATTAAGAAATAAACCGTCATTTTTTTAAAACTCATTCAGCATTCATTAGAAAAGACACCATCTCGATATAATTTTTTTTTCGTCCACAACGTGGCTATCCTTTGAAATTTTCCACAGTAAAAATTTCGTTCATGCTGCTATGACGTAATTAGCGAACCACATTCTTATCGATCGAATTTGGATGAACTTGAACGTCGAGTTTACAGCTATAACTCGAAATCATTTACAGATAAGCACGTGATTCAGATATTTTTTGAGTACCGTTAAAGCTTTTAGTCAGCTATATTTTGCAATTAAATTAAATAATGTAAAAAATGTATATTTTGTAGCTATGGGAATAAATATATATTACTTAATTCTTTTAAGTCTTTAATAGACGGCATTTTGCATTACAAACCTAAGTGACGATTTGTAACATCATATCAAGTCAAAAATACTTTTTTACAACAAATATGCAAACTTGTATCGATCAAAAATGTAGCAATAAAAGTCTGACCAACGTCTAGCTTATATTTAACATATTATACTTGATAAAAAGAAACGGTGTAATGTAATAATACACATTTAGAAAAAAACGCATACATATCCAATATTTAAGAAAAACGAAGATTAATTACAGTTAATACCTCAAAAATATAATAATTAATACACAAAAGATCTGACCTACTAAGCCCCCTTGTTGAGAAATTAAAAAAAAAAATCTTCAGATAGGAATTCACTAGAGGTAAAAAATTAAAAATTTTAGTCAATAGTTTTAGTTCAAAATTTCAGAGTATATATCTCGCAGTTTCAAGAAAATTACGATATGACTATTTTTATTGCACGATACTGCTACACAAAATTAGATTTAAACAGCAGATAAAACAAAATTAAACAATAGCCACAAACATAACCTTGATGCTTTAAAACGGCGAAGGATAGATGAAAGAAATGCCTACTACCATATATCAATAATAATAACAAAAAAATGCTGCAATCTTTTTCTTCTAGAGGCTTTTGCGGACGGTAGAAACATTTATACCTTTCATTTTCTTAAGACATTTTAGAGAGGTTTCGACGTTTTCTGGAAAAGGTGCCGAAACAAAACATGTCAACGCCGCAATGATGACAACCGCAGAATTTGGGAATGGGAAACAAAAATTCCTGACAGCTATGACGGAAGCATATAGCAATACGGGAGCTTTTTCTCTAAAATTTTCGATATTGACATATTTGCCAAGAACGAAAAGTCCTCTCAGCACCATTAATAAATGTACGAATTCTTCTCACGGGCGTTTATAAAAGAATCAGTGATTCAATTTTAAACTTTCAGAAAGTTTTAACCATAATGCGAACTGTTTTTCCCGAAAGATTTGAGAAAAAAGTCAACCGAAGAAGGTAGAAAGTATTCAGTAAATTATGCTTAAAATTTTGACGGATAGCTTAGTACAAACAAGTATATCATCTATACTCAGTACGTTGCAAGTTTTAAAAGCATGTAAGATTCTGCTTTTTTTTTTTTTTTTTTTTTTGCTTTGTCTCTGGTCTCTGTTGTTGTTTTTACTGGTAAATCAGTGTTTTAAAAAAGCTACTCCTATTAGTTTATGTTATTTATTTGCATTCAAACTTAATTTTACATGTGTTGTATTGACTTTCATTTATTGGGTTTTTTCGCTTATGCAAATTTTGTGCAATAATATTTCAAATGTTTTTTGTGTGTCTAATAAATTAGAAATTTAAATAAAAAATGGCTAAGAATTTAGTTCTGCTATTTTCCCATATTTATATGATAAGATTCTACACGAAACAGGCAGCGTATAAGAAGATATTGTTTGTCATACTGCAGTAAAAATCCTATTTACTAAACGTCAACATTTATAAGAGTCAAGCGGCAAAAATATGACAAAACAAAATAACGGACAGCCATTATAATCGAAAGCAATCATAAATGCACAAAACTTAGATTTGAACGAATGAAATGTTCATGTTTTAAACAAATATATTATATTATAATATGAAAAAAAAATCACCATGTATTATAAAAGTATTATTTTAATTTTTAAACAGTTTTTAATAGCATCATCAGTTTTCGCTTTCTATAACAGAATTCTTTTTTTTTTAATGACTTTTGAAGGCTGAAGATGTTTCATTCTTTTAATACCAAAGACAAAAGAAAATTCCAACCGAAAAAAAGTCTACTTGTCTGAAAGTAAGCAACACGTTTTCAAGTAAAAAAAAGTAAAGAAAGGAAAGGAAAAAGAAAACACATGGAGTTGAAAAAGAATATAAATAGAACTACATCACGCCTTCCTTCCGTTCAGGTAAAAAAAGTAACCACTAGAGAAGAATGTAATCACATTTAGTGTTTTTGTGACCTCACCGCTCTTGCAGTTAAGTAAATAGTTAGAGTAGAGATATATGAAATTGAAGTAAAATAAGAAAGAGGTTTGGAAAAATATGTCAATTGAACTTGAGTTGAACTCAACTTTTAATCACCAACTATAGGGCAGCATAAAATCGGACTAAAGTACATTATGTGCCATTTCTATGAAAAGGAAATTTTGGAAAATATGATGGTGTGATATTGTAATTTAATATATTTTGTAAAACCTATTCATTTTGTAACCCCGTTGAGATGTTTTGTGCGTTGAATTTCCCTCATATTTTTTTGCTTGTTAAACAATGCGTTGCTCATAAAGAAGAAGTAATTGAATTCCTGGATGTGGTTAAACTGGACAGTTCTTCGTCATTTGAATAATTGTATGAAATAAAAATCAAAACAGAACTACGGAGTCTGATGTTGCTAGTGGTTCTTAATTTGGATCATCAGAACGGGTCGATAAGAGTTCCTCTAAGCCTTGTACTCAGGAGGACAAACTGTGCATCGAAGAAGGTGAATATTAACACTACTTTATCATTTACATAGATGATTGGAGTATTTATTAAAATCAAACTATGGGTCATCTTGCTGCTCGTGGTGCTGAAGTTGGATACGCAAAACTTGTTGATTCTGGCTTAGACTGCTTCATGAAAATTAAACATGAATAAAATTAATCTGGATTCGTTCGGTGAAATTTTGTGCCAAAAATATTTTTTTTTAAGTTAATAATAATGAGCTAATGCAAATTTCATTGGTTTTAAGTGTCATTCAGTTAAAAATGATACACATTTGGAAACTGTCACTTAAGTGCAAGATCTAGCATCAACTTGGTTCTTTCTGGTCATCAAACTCCTTAAGTATGATGCCACATTCAATAAAATATGCTTCTATGGCTTTCTTTGAGCCTTCCGTACTATTGGCGTATAAATGGAGGCTGTTGCTTCTAGATTAAGTCTATAGGTTTGAAAAATTTTACCGGTTGAAAAAAAAGATGCGATGAAACAGAATATCTTAAACATATTTAAGTTATAGTGTTATTAAAAAAACAAGAAAAAAAAGATATGTTTTGAAGAGTTTTATATTTTTTAAATTCATTGAGGACATTGACATCCTCCATTGTGTACATTAATTTATTGAACGTTTTAATCTTTTAAAGAGAAAAATTATAGCTAATAATCTGACTATGTTATAATATATAAGTTTTCTCCAGAGAATCAAATTTCTTATATAGTAACGTTGTTAAAGTTATATACGTGAGAACGTTTGTAAAAATAATTGCTAATACTACGAAATTTAAAGCATACTTTAGTAATAATCTATTAGTAAACATTAATATACAAATATATAGATTAGCTATACGCAGAAACACGCACGCATATATATGCTGACTTTAAAACTTTACTCAAAACAATGGTACTTTGAAGCTATCCAAATCAACTAGAAAGCCCCTGAGGACTGGAGCATCTTGTGATATTACAGCTGCAGATGCTGTGCTTGGAATATATTTTCATAAGCGCATCAACTAAGAGAGCATAAAGCTGCTAAATTTGTAAAGTCCCCGTCTTTATAGCATCAGTATTCAAGGTTGATTAAATTCAAGCCCATTCGCATAATACAAGGAAAAGCTTTGTTTTAGAAATTGTTAAATGTATCATTTCCGCAGATCGCATTACCCACAAAGGCACTTTAAAGAAGCGGAACTACTGAAAGAGGTTTAAATAAAAAGGGCGCTAATCAAGGAATTCGTTGTGCTCTTGGATATGGTATTGTTGGAAATACTTAGAGGAAAATATGGTTTTATATGTAATTATGAGCCGACAATGTACTCAGTACAGAAGACACCAAAAGTGCAGTTTAATTATTTTTGAACATATTAATTGATTTATTAATGTTATTAACAAGTAAATTTCCAAGAGTTTTGGTTATTACATACTACATAGCTTGCAAAAGAAACATATATATAAACAAAAAAAAGCAAAAACGTTATAAAATGATTTTAGGATTTTTTATCGAAGTTGCAGGAAACAAAATAGACGACTAAACCTTAAATTATTAATAGTAATAATTTTTGCTTCATAATTATTTTCAATTCGTTTCAAATTACTCTTATTAGGGTTTTTAAGAACAAATTATTATAAATGTAGGTGCATTATATAATAAATGTAGCACTACTTAGTTTTTCTTACTGCATAGAAGCCTTAATTCCAATAGTTGTAAAACTCATCAACAAACAAATTTCAGATAACAAAATATTTACTATAAATATTAATGCACCTAAACAGAAAGGTCATAAAAATTGCTTTATTGCTTTTACGGGGGATTCAAATTATGTTTCAGCAATATTTTTAATCATAAGTTCCGCACAAATTTATTTGCTAGCGTATAATGACAATACTCGCTTTTACGTACAGATATTTTTCGGAAAAATAATACATTTTCGCTAAATAATTTTCCGAAAGTGACTAAATTCTATTAAAATAATTTTAAAAATGCTAAAATAATTTCAAAAACGTATCTTAACCCACTAAAAAGTGAAACCAAGCATTGATTTCAACGAATATAAAGTTGTTTTGTATAACTAAAAGATGAGATTATCTTGTTGACCTAATAAGTAATAAGATTAAGAAAAATCACGTTTCTTACTTCTCATTCCCATTATAATAATAGCTGTAGGTTTTCTAAAGAATTTTTTAAAAGAAAAATATTAAATGTTTTCTAAATAAGTTTTCGACGAATTTACTGAAAGGCGCTTAATCCTAACAAAATTACTTTAAAATGCAATTTAAACCAACTAAAAACTGAAAACACGTATCGATTTCGGCCAAGAAAGTAAGATTATCTCGCAGACCAAATAAGTAATAAGATTAAGCAAAATCATATTTCTTGTGTCTCATTCGCATTCTTCATCACTCGAGGCAAATCACGGCAGAATAATATTGGCTAGACAAACAGAAAAAAGGCAGTCTTAGAAAAACAAAAGATGGTCTAGGCACAGAGGGATTTCGGAATTCCACAGGGAAAAAACGTCTGGATCTCCAGGCACTCTTAAATTGGTTGCTCATATTTATTCAAGTTAAGTCCCACTATTAATTTTCGCAGAAACAATTACCTTCGGGTGCAGAGCTTTTAAAATTTTTGAGCAAGCCCACGCTTGTTTCATTCCGAATTGACTTCCTTCATTAAAAGGAAAGCTGCCGGCAGAATTTGAAACGATAAGGGGAGATGAAAAAAATATAATAAATACCACGCGATCGTTAAGAGAAAATTTATAATTTCTTAACAATTGACAGGGAAAAGTTAGTTCTCGTGGATAAGTAATGTCAGGCTTCAGGTTAATGAAAAGAAAACAGAATGGTATTGGAAGAAGGTGGGAATAATTAGCTTTCTGAAAATAAGCACTTCGGAAAGAAATTAATAATTCAGAATCAGAGAAAGCTATGCAACTTTTGCAAAAGCTTTCCAGCGAGTTGGCTGTTTTGGAAACTTTGCACCGGCAATTTCAAAAACAATTATCGGGGATATTTATGTTAGAGGAAGCTTTCACTTTTCATTGAACATCACATATATAATTTGGATGAAAGAGTTAAAGTTTCGCGCAATTATTTACTTCCTAAGTTTAGTTTCGGAATTTTCGGAAGATATAATTATCAATTATCGTAGTTTATTTACTTGCTTGAATATTTTATTTAGGATTAACAACAAGTTTTGATATTTATCTTTATGAAACACATTTTGTGTCTTTTGCACTAAACATTAGATGTGCACCTTCACATACTATAAATTCATAATTCTTAATGCAGGGGGAATGCAAGCTGTTGCTAGTAACAGATTGTGCTTGAAATGGCTCTTTTTTATGAATATATAAATATTATATATATATATATATATATATATATATATATATATATATATATATATATATATATATATATATATATATATATATATATATATATAAATATATATAAATATATATATATATATATATATATATATATATATATATATATATATAAATATTATATATATATATATATATATATATATATATATATATATATATATATATATATATATATATATATATATATATATATATAAATATATAAATATTATATATATATATATATAAATATTATATATATAATATATATAAATATTATAAATATTATATATATATATATATAAATATTATATATATATATATATATATATATATATATATATATATATATATATATATATATATATATATATATATATATATATATATATATATATATATATATATAGTATATATATATATATATATATAGTATATATATATATATATATATATATATATATATATATATATATATATATATATATATATATATATATATATATATATATATTAACTCTGTATATTATAATGGATGAATTTATTAGCTGCTTTAAATTTAATTTAATGCTATGATATTGAATAACATGCAGTTTACTAAGCCAGACTGGGGATATTGAAAATATTACATTTACCCTTCATACTAGAATGTTTAAAGTTGCGATCTATCAACTAGAAACTAAGTTACGGGCATTCATACAGATCAAATGATGCATAAGGACTATACACTGAAGTGACAAAAGTCATGGGATACCTCTTAATATCGTGTCGGCCCTCCTTTTGCCCGGTGAAGTGCAACAACTCGACGTGGCATGGACTCAACAAGTCGTTGGAAGTCTTCTGCAGGAATATTGAGCCATGCTGTCTCGATAGACGTCCATAATTGTGAAAGCGTTGATGGGGCAGGATTTTGGGCACGAACAGACCTCTCGATGGTGTCCCATAAATGCTCAATGGGATTCATGTCGGGCGATCTAGGTGGCCAAATCATTCGTTGGAATTGTCCAGAATTTTCTTCAAACCAATTGCGAACAGTTGTGGCCCGGTGACATGGCGCATTGTCATCCATAAAAATCCCATCGTTGTTTGGGTACATGAAGTCCATGAATGGCTTCAAGTGATCTCCAAGTAGCTGCACATAAGCATTTCCAGTCAATGTTCGGTCCAGTCGCACTAGAGGACCAAGTCCATGCCATGAAAAAACAGCCCACACCATTACGGCGCCACCACCAGCTTGAACAGTGCCTTGCTGACAGTTTGGGTCCATGGCTTCGTGGGGTCTGCGCCACACTCGAACATTACCATCGGCTCTTACCAGCTGAAATCGTGACTCATCGGACCAGGCCACGGTTTTCCATTCATCTAGGGACCAACCGATATGCTCACGTGCCCACGAGAGTCGCTGCAAGCGATGTCGTTCTGTCAGTAAAGGCACTCGAGTCGGTCTTCTGCTGGAATAGCCCAAGAAATCCAAATTTCTCCGCACAGTTCTAGCAGACACGTCCATTGTACGTCCCACATTGATTTCTACGGTGATTTGACGCAGTGTTGCTTGTCTGTTAGAATTTACGACTCTTTGCAGACGTCGCCGGTCTCGATCTTTAAGTGCAGGCGGTCGACCACTGCGCTGTCCATGGTGGGATGTTATGCCTGAAATTTCATACTCTCGGCACACTCTTGACACAGTGGATCTGGGAATGTTGAATTCTCTAACGATTTCCGAAATGGCATGACCCATGCGTCTAGCTCCAACTAACATTCCGCGTTCAAAGTCTGTTAATTCACGTCGTGCGGTCATCATCACGTTAAAACCTCTTCACATGAATAACTTGAACAGAAATGAAAGCTCTGTAAAAGCACTGCGCATTTATACCTGTTCTATGCGATGCTACTGCCATCTGAAAATTTGCATATTGCTATCCCATGACTTTTGTCACTTCAGTGTAATGTTATGCGAAGAATGTAATCAAAAATAGCACAGTGATCCCAGAGTGTCAAATGTGTGCTAAAAGTTTTCTTCAGGAACCTTTGTTTTTAATTCATGAAACATCTAATGTTCTTTAATAATGTCTAAAAAACCAAATTACAAAATTTTGCTCATGCAAGTATTGTTACACTAGTTATTCTTTACCGATATTACTGCCTTAAGAACGATTTTTTTTACTTAATTCATGCGAGAAATTTTAATGTAAAAGATATAACTGTTTAAATTTTTCTTCCCATACCTACAGCAAAATACTTGATACACATTAATGCACTTGAGTACTATGTTAAGATTTTTTTTCGTAATTGATATACAATGTTTGGGAAAAACAAAATAATTCTCAGTGTACCACTTGAGCAATTTCACCGTTAACAATTAACATGATTGTTATTTTCTGTAACTAAGGAATCCGCACAAAATTTTAATATAGCATAAATAATTTCAAATTATACAAGAGAAAACAACAGTACGTTTTATCTGACCAAATTGTAATTACGTGTGCAGTTTGATTGTTACGTCCGTAGACGTAATTTGAAAATCACTGCTGCAGACTTTTCCCCTGCTCTTAAATAAAGACACCGATTGTTATCAGGTTAAACAGCACTCGAAACACATGTGAATTATTTGAACTAAATTTACTACACATATACAATGCAAAAAATAAACCGATGTTTTTACAGTATAATACTGGCAGCATAGGTTCCAGTTTAAAACTGTAAAATGCATAGTAATAAACTGTAAAATTAGCAATTTTATAGTTCATTACTGTAAAGCCGCAATTTTACAATTTAATAGTGTAAAATTAGCAATTTTAGTTTTTTACTGTAAAACAAGTAATTTTAGTTTTTTACTGTAAAACAAGCAATTTTAGTTTTTTACTGTAAAACAAGCAATTTTTAGATTTTTTATTATAAAATTAGCTGTATGATACTATGAAAAAAAAATCCATTTTTTACAGTGCAAATGCAGAGACATAAGTGCAAAAACTAAGTAATGCTTATACATGAAGCATTTACAGAGGTAATTTTTCTCCTCAAGCAATTTGTTTGAACACGGTATTAAAGACAATTGACAGGTATTCAATGTACAAAAAATCTTTGAACATCTTTGAAAATCTTTCAGGCTCTATAGAATCGAAAAGTATTTCAAAAGTGCATTCCCACAAATCTCAGAGTTCCTCCCCAAGTAATTAGAGTAAGAGAACAGACGGCACGGTTTAGCGCGTTGCCAGGCCACATCCCAGAAGATATTTCTTCAGAAAACAAACGACAAAAAAAGACTCTGGAATAGCCTAGAGTATCACGATAGCTGCGGGTTTATATAGTTAATGACAGAAACATGAAGAAAGATGGAAGCTATAATATTCTTTTAATGTTTTGGGAAGAGATAAGAATTTATAGCATTAGATTGATGGTAATTTTGTTAAGTAAGTCCGATATAAGTCTGTTAGTGCAATAAGTAAGTGCCCGGTGTTATTGACCCCTTTAATCAGCATTGAAAAACACGGTATATAGAAAAGAATAATTTCAATTTTTGGTGATTATGTTGATATTTTAAAATAAATACAGCTAAAAAAAAAAAAAGAATCATGCTTAGAAATGTATCTTACCTATCTCTAGTGCTTTTATGCTACAAAATCGGTCAATTTTTAGAATTTCTTTGCTCAAAATTTGTTTTTTTTTCGAAATTGTTTATTTGAAAACTTATGAATTACGAAATCTGATATTTCGATGTAAGATGTGAATTAAAATAAACATTTTTATGCTTATTGAGAATCATCTTTAATATAGCTGAGCTAGGTAGAAGTCAGCTAGCTTCTTTATCGCATGTTAATTCAATAATAACATCTATTTAAAGACATGCTCACAAATTTAAAATTGCCCAAAAAGCAATTAGTAATGCAGTCGCATGTGTTAGGTTACAAAAAATCTTTTTTTTTGCAAAGAAACGGGTTAAGAAGGTAAAAATATCAGTTGTTATGATAAACTCAACTTATCAGAGAAAGTAAGCATTTTAATATTGTCACTGTTGTTTTACACGCTCAAAAGAGTTTGACGTAAAAATAACCAAAACACAGTTTGTATCACCAAGTGTGCATCAACATGTGCTTCTAAAAAAGTTCAATAAATTGAGCACTGCACTTTATTTTCCAAAAACAAAACCCCTGAGTGCTTCTTTCCGGAAAAAAAGCAATGATTTACATTTCTTTCTTTCTTTTTTCTTTCGAAAATATGACGAAAAACTCAGAAAATATCCTCCCGCAGACATATACAGCTTCAGCCTAATTTAATTCTGAAACTGTCACTACTAACTTGACAAGTTTCGAAATACATAAGTCAAAGTCTGAAATCCAAACATCATCTTCAAATTATGTAAGAGATAACTGCCAGAGTAAATACAACATTCATAGAAAAACTCAAACTCGAGTCCCAGAGGTATATGTTACGTTTTCCATATGGGGCATTGTGCCATTGGGACGAATCATCACTTCTACCGAAATGCAGAAACATCATAACATTTTACTTCAAGAGAAATGTTTTATTTATTTCTACAGGGGTTCTAAACTCCCGAGCTGTTTAAGCCATTAAAGCGTTCTTATCGTCTAGGATGGATGACCTACAAAATAGTCGACCAGCTTTACAGCGAGTCTTCGTTCGCACGTGGTTTTTTTAACCTGATACTTCTGAAACATGTCAGTACCGCCTGAAACGGATTCCAGATGAAGGCAAAGCAGTTGTTATTTGAATAAGTTTGGAAAGACTGCATTTTTTTTTCATGTGGAGCCTTTAAATTAAAGGAAAAACAATTTTTGTAGGTAACAATAAAATAAATTGTCATAGAAGCAATAGAAAAGGTTAAGTATTTTAAAAGTCGTACTATTTGCACAGATAAGCAGCGTAAATGTCAGATATTTGGTTAAAAACGATTAATATACATGAATCTCTTTTAACTAAAGAGTTGGTAGAGTACAAAAATAAAATTCTAACATCTTTCTGGGGCAACACTTTACTTCTTACTAAGATCTGAAATTCAGCACAAAAATTCAAAGTTATGAAGAACTTTTAGTTTCACATTTTGAAAGCATTTATTGAAAATGACGATTTACCAATTTGTGAGTTTCTATAGGTCAAAAAACAGAAATGGTAGCAGTTGCTTATGTTTCCTAAGTAAGAGATAACATTAACATCGTTTCTGACAATGGTTTTCCAACGGAATATCTCTATTTTGTCATAGTAAGTTTGAGATGACCCGTAAAGACTAGGAACACTTTTTGATTTTCAAACGATCTTAATTTGTATTTCTTTAGATTGAAAAGTTGTCGTTTGAAAATCTAACATGTTTTTATCGCATTTAAAATTCTAAGACTATTTTTAGCTACAAGCATTTTAGAGCAGTGTTTATACTGAATTGAAAATGTCATTATTTTAGATACAATTATTTTTGTTTCACACGATGAGCACATAATTTAGTAAGTTATGCAGGCTGGCTTACAATGTCGTTATCTTTTCTTCCAGGATATATAAAGCCATTTTATACAATTACTGGAGCATAATAGTAATAAACAATAAGCTATTACAGCTTTACAGGCTACTACAGATGTACAGCCTCAAATGCGTTTTATTATTACTACGACAAAGGAACGTAGTTCAATTTCGTTACCTTTAGCAGCTTCACAAATTACATTTATAGTCCAAGTAAGTCCTGTTTTGTTCCGATCAAATTTACTTAAAAACCCAAAAGTATACTAAGTAATTTTTAAATTGCCTTTGTTTAGAGTTATCCTACTTTGCTTAGAAAAACTCGAATTTGGCTTATTTTCCTCCCCAACTCAAATCTATTTGAGCTTTAACACTGAATTTAAGCTACGAAGCTAAAACAATGAATTTTTAGTGCAATGGCCCTAATGAGGCAGAAAATCCTCCAATTTTAGTCTAAGTACCGCTTTCTCATTCTATATACTACTCAGTAAACATTTTCAAGTATCGTTCAGGTCATTTTCCTGGTCCATTAGATGAAAATGGCAGTAATGCTCTGAATTTAAATGACTTATGTTAAAGTGTAGATTTTGAAGTCGGAACTTTATACTTAAGCGCTTTAGATTTTGATATTAGTCTAGACGTAGAGACGTAGAACCACGAACACGTTACATGAAAGTTGATTAAAAATTCACTCGCCAAAGGTTTAAAATGTTTCTTAAGGTTAAATGAACTATTGGAGTACATTTTCAAACAAAAAGCAAATAGATTTACGGGTAGAGACTTACTCGCGTTTTTCTCGAGTTACTTTTTAATGCTTTTTTTCCCTTATTTTGTTTTATTTAAAATATAACTAAATTAACAAAACAAATGGAAGTTTTAAATTTTAAAAAAGAAGCTAGAAGGAAAACACTTTTTTTAAACGCGAAAACGTTTACAGCCTACAAAAAGTGAAGACACTGAATGTTCAATATTTTCGATTTAAAGTTTCTTATAGCACAGAATATGAATACAGTTCGAGTAGTGCAAGTAGAAAGATAATGATTAATAATAAATATACAGATCAATGCATGGAAAACTCTGATTCGATTAATGTACATCTTTCCATTCACGTAATTAAAAAGTTGTCAATATTGCATACATACGGTTCATCAATGCCCCCGCCAAAATGCATATAACTTAAATTAAATTGATTTTTCAAAAATTAAACTTTTGCAGTGGTGCTTTTGTTTTTTTTTTTTTTTTTTTTGGTTTTCAGACAAAATAGCAAAAACGCACATATAAACATTTGACTCAGTTTGACTATAAACTAATACGCGCAAAACTTGCAAACACATCGGCTAGTTTTGTAATAATGTCATTGGTCAGTCAGACACATATATTAGAGAAAACAATGTGTTTGGGGGTCAAAGACGGTAAAGCTGATGAAAGGAATAATATAATGTTTTTATTTTAAACATTAACTACTTCAATTTTAAAAAACAACACAACTTAGTAAAAGGTAAAAAAGCAAAATAGTAATTTGAAATTTGCCAAACATAACGTTCATAGGAAGGGAATAGTTATATGTTCAAAATAACTGTCTCCCTCCCCCCTTCTAAAAATCTATGAAAATTCGACCTGTTTCATTACGTTATTTTAAACTTCCGAAATGCAGTTCAGATTATTCAACCTTTAATAATCCTCGCACTAACTCTTTTATCATTTTTTTAATCACTTACGGTTTTAGTAAAAACAATTCTGATACAGTTGCTGAAAGAATGGAAACCGCAGTGACGGTAACACCATTTAGTAAATGGAGTTTTTAAAGTCCTTATGTGTTTTCAATGCGTGCTTCAAGTTTGGTTTTTCCATGCGAATTATTTTTGAATCATTTAATTAATTACGTTTATCACGTATGCCGGTCATTTTCTCGGGTATCTGTACACTGCAAAAAATGAACTGCAATTTTTACAGTATAGTACTGGCAGCCGAGGTTCCAATTTAAAACTCTAAAATGCACAGTAAGAAACTGTAAAACTAGCAATTTTGCAGTTTCTTACTGCAAATTTAGCAATTTTACAGTTTATTGCTGTAAAATTTAACTGTATTATACTGGAAAAACAACAGTACATTACTGGCAGCAGAAATTGCAGTTTAAAACTGTAAAATGCACCATAATAAATCGCAAAATTAGCAATTTTACAGTTTATTACTGAAAACTAGCAATTTTACAGTATACTACAGCAAAATTAGCAATTTTACAGTTTATTACTGAAAACTAGCAATTTTACAGTTTATTACTGTACAATTAGCAATGGTTACAGTTTATTATTATAAAATTAGCTGTATTATACTGTAAAAACAGTCAATTTTTACAGCGTAAGGTTTAATTTTTTATTTTAAAGATAAATCACTCATTCGTACAAAAGAAACCTATCTATTTCGAAAAATTCACGAAACGTAAGCTTTCAAACAACTATTAGACTAAAAAAATACCTAATAAAACACAAGGAAATAAACCTACCGAACAAACATTTCTTACGGTGTGAAAACAAGCAATGTAACCATGAGATTTCAATTAAGCTCAAAATAAAACGTATCCCCAGCAACAAAAAACGATATCAGCTATTTGTGTTCAAAAGCAGGCACGGATGCATTGCCCTCTTTAAATCCTAGTAAAAAAGACGGATAATAGTAAGAGAAATAACAGAAAAACGAATAACCGTCGCATGTATTTCTTGGAGAAGTAGTAAAACAGCAATACGGAAGGGGCGGCAGCATGTTTTACGACACAGTCGAGCCTTCCCAATTTCATGAGTTTTGTTCGTGACGCTACACTAGGCCAGGCAAAGAAAAATGGCAATGTTCTGAAGAAAGTAATAAAAGCCATAGTATGTCAATGCGCTGAAGCCATTCACGGCTGAAGAAATCAATTTCATGGCGATGAGTTAATGCGGGAATTGCTCATAGAATTGAT